>WEKY01050485.1:67223-85809 GCA_013390045.1 Picathartes gymnocephalus
AAAAAAAAAAAAAAAGGAAAAAATTAAAACAGGAAAATGATCCTCCTCTGCTAAGCAACCAGCTCTGGATGCCAGCTCTGCAGAGCCACACAGCCTTCTTCTTTCTTGAGTCTCCTGTCACTCCAGGGAATGGGTCTTGGCCACCAGCAAAAGCAAGCTCAGACCCATTTTGGTCCAGCTGCAATATTTAACTTTTGGAATTTATAAGTCATGTATAAAAAAAGACAAAACCCCAAGGTTCAGTAATCTAACTGCTGTGCCAGGGACACAGGCAAATCAGAGGGATTACGAATCCTCAGTGCAAGGGGAGCAGCTGATGTCTAAAAGGCTCAGTAAAACAAGAGATTCACACCAGGAAACAGCCACAACAACATGTGAAATGTATTTTAAAGTCATTTAATAGATTTCTATTAACCCCTTGGACTGTTAGGAAAGGCCTGTGGAAATAGAAAGGTGTGTCAGAGCAGAACCATCAGCTGCAGAGAATGTTTGTTAAATAAAATTTCAGCTTTCTGAGAGACGTGGAGGAAAAGAAATGGTCCATCACAAGAAAACCATCATTTTCTCCTGTAGACCCCAAAACAAAGCTAGAGTGATGTATGAGGAAATTATTTTTTGTACTTCTCTCTTCCTAATATCCCCTTACCTTTCAACTGAAAAATAAAAAGGAGGTAAATGAGAATTATAGGACAGAATTTTTAAGAAAAGGTATTTAGAATACCATTTCTATTCCCTTTACTTGAGAAGGCACAACAGTTGTCACTCTCACTGTCTCAAACCCCTAGAGATACAGCATCTCCTTTCCTATTATTAGGGTTAAATCTGGGCCCACTTTTTTTTTGAACATGTCCTACTTTTCCTCCCTCTAAGCCACTTCTATACAAAGGCTGACAATCTTTATTTGTTTCTATCTTTTACTCCCTATCAGGAAAATTAGGACTTCTCTGCTTGCCTTGTACTTGCCAGAGAAGATGCCAAGATTTGTTCATGATGATGATTTTTGCTGTCTGTTGATGATGTCCTTGGTTCAGAGTTTCTGCCAGGTGTTTATTGGACCCCAGCAGACAGAACATAACAAATTGTGAAGCATAAGGTTTCTCATGAGGGTTTTTTTAAAACACATTTGTCATTGTATGTCATAATAGTCTTCTTCCTCTCCAAATACTCCCTCCCACTTTGAATCTCTCTTCAGTTAAGTTCTTTTGACAGTGATTTCCACAGGCAAACCATGTGTCAAAAATACACCTTTTGTGATGCTGAGGAACACTGAGGCTTCCTAAAATATTGAGTCTGCAAATATAATCCTGATTTCTTGATTTAGCCATTATGAGTGTTTTCCATTCCCTCTCAATAAAGTAAATATTCAACCTTTGCAACTTCTACCTTTTTTGCAATAAAGGGCGAATGTGTATCCTCAGATCAGCAGACTGACTGCCACAAAATGATTTTATTTTTTAGAAATATTGAGTTATGAGCATCAGGATAACTATTCCCATGGCGTGGAAACAGACTCTGGATGAGATATGAGGATTAGAAACATTAGGAATATTTTCACTTTATAGGATATTTTTTCCTTTTCATGTGACTTTTCTTTACTTTCAGTTTTATGTGATTGGAAGGATTAATAAAATATGAGGACATTTAAACCCTCCTCACATTATTTACTTCATGCAGTCACCATTCACAAGCATCAAAGCTTCTCTTTCAGTGCTGTATCAAAAACCACGAAGCTTTAAGGCTTGGCCAAAGAATCAACACAAACCTAAAGCAGAGGCATCAGCTCATGAGACTGCTGACAGAATGGATTAAACAGATGTTTGAAAGTATTGCCAGTGCTGTGGGAGAAAAAAGAAAAGGCCTCAGTTCTACACTTTCTTTTAAACTAAGAAGTCCAGCTTTTGTAAACTATTCACTTTGTTGATGCTCAACAAATACCTACTGGTAAGATGACATCATCTGTTAATGAAAATGATTGCTCAAAGACTTAACCCTGGTTTTGGGTAAAATATATGGGCTATTCAAGCTTTGATTAAAAAAAAAATAGAAGACTAAGAATGGATTTGCATGATCAAGGAAATGTTATAGTCCTTGTTTGAAAATGGGGTCTGACTGCTTTCACAAGTGGAATTGGGTCCTGGAAGAATAGTTTCATTTTGGTGTTCCAAATTATTTCAATACATGCTCAGATTTGCTTCTTCTTTGCCTATTCATTATTAGCTGTTTTAGTGCTGGAGACAGGTATCTTTGTGGGTTTTATTTGTCAGAAATGCTGCATTGTCCATACTGGGAGATTATGCTTTCCCTTTTGGCTGCTGCTTTCTGGCTGCTGCTTCCAGTTCTTCCTCATCTACAGGCTGTTTGGCTTCTCTGTGCAAAACAGGAGTGGCAAGGAACAAAATGCTCTATAAGTAACATTGGTCTGTCTTGGGAATGAAGATTGTCTCCAGTCTACTCCATAGCAGGGTTGCAGCACAGCTGGGAGTCAGAGAGGAACGCTGCTGTTTGCTGCTTTTCCAGATACCTTGCCAGCATTAGCTGTCCTGTCCAGAGATCCACAAAGGGACAGAAAGAATCCTGAGGAAGTAGATGGAATTTTCATCTATCTACTGTTGTCTACTTTTGCATGTTATTGTTCTCCTGGGGCAAAAAGAACAGAGTAGGCAATGGACACATTCATGCGAAACACATATATATAAAATACATGCAGAAAAAACTAGCTCTAGAGTCAAGGAGAGAAAGCCCTTTAAGATCTTCTGACCTGCTCCAGAGAGCTGTGGCAGGCAGACAAGCAGTGCCAGAGCAGGGGTGCCCACTGTCCCAGCCCTGTCTTCAGACCTGAGACTGGAAGATGTCAGGCACTTCTGTTATTTCCTTCAATTCATTTTACTGCAAACCCACCTTCCCCAGTGGCATTTTCTGCTGTTCTGTCACATCCATTACTAGGCCCTTTGTGCATTCCTGGCACACCTCAAAGCTTGGAAAGAGGGAAGGGGAGTTTGGGGATTAAATTGTGCTTTCCTTTAAATCCTGAAATCCAAATCACTCAGGGTGTGCAGGTCAGGCGTCTGCAGGGGCTGGGAGCGGCTGGGATGCCCCAGGAGGAGGGGCAGACCTGGCAGCCAGGGTGTGTCCCCAGGCAGCTGGCGAGCAGGGCAGGCTGGGGGAAACCAGGACAGCAGCAGCCCCGTGTCCAGCAGCCCTGGGCACCTCTGGGAGCTGGAGCCCGGCAACACTGCCATGTCACTGGGGCCAGGATGAGCCCTGGGAAGTCTGAAACAGTGACCTGAGCCATGGGATGGGCAGGGGGACACCCTCAAGAGGCTGCACAGGATCACCTGTATAGGACCTCACAGCCCTCAGCACTCGGCCACAGTGCCCCTGGAAATGCCCAGCAGCAGCAGCAGAGTTATTGCAAACACAGTGCTGAGAATCCAGCCAGCAAAGCACTTGATGTAGAAGAGCTATCAGACAGCTCCTGGGCCTTGTATGTCATAGCAGTTGAGAATTGAAGAGTGGAGATAGTGTGACTGCTTTTCCCGAGTACAAGGGGAAGTGAGATCAAAGTCAAGGGCACAAGCAGTGGATTCAAGACTCCCATGGCAAGAAGGCTGCCATCAAAGGTGTGCTCACAAAACCCCTCTGAAGAGGATAATAGTGGTACTGAAAAAGAAAACAAAAAAGCTGTATGTGGGGAAGAACAGCAAGAGCACAATCTGATGTTTATAAACATAGATAATGATGAACAAATAATGAGCAACATTCAAAAGAGAAAACAGTAATAAAACGGTGGCGCTCATGGCAAGTGCAGCAATGGAACTTCAGCAAATGCTGCTTTATTGCTAAAAGATTGCATTTGGTGCTGAAGTGGGTGAGGATGCATTAATAGCTAAGATGGCTGTGCCCCATAACTCTGTCAGCTGTGAAGCTCACAAACCATGGGCCTGAACACCAGATAAAAAGAAAGAACTTTTGCAATTTTACTAAGTTTTGGACACTGAACAATTAAACACCATACTTGCTTTGACATTGTGTCATACTTAAGGTTATTCTTTGAAAATTCCTTTCAAATTAAATGAATTCCTTCCTTTTGATGCAACTAGAAAAGCATTGAACTAGAATAAAACTGTCATTCATTTTCTCAGAGTAAAATGACTTGGCCAAGTTGTAAGCTACATAAAGCCCTGAACTTATTATGTGCCTATTTTTAAGCAGTTTTAGAACTACATTATGTGGAGTAATCTTTTGACATTTCCATCCAAAGGAATTATTAAAAATCATTTGTCTTGCTGCACTGCTGGGCATATACATTTCTGAAAGATTGACTAGCACATGCCACTGTATTTGAGGGGTTTCACAGGTGTTCTTTATCTTTTGAATACTAATATGTCATAAAAAGTGTGATCTCCTGAACTTAGGTAGTGCCACTCTTTACATCCAATCTTTCACATTTATGGAGTAAATTCCTCTGAAAGTGCTCCCTCTGAAATTCAAGAGCAGTATATTTTTAGTGAATTCTACTTAGAAGACATAACTAATTTTCTTAGTTTTATTCTGTTTCTTTATTTATGCCATTTATTTCTTTGTAAAAAATAAAAATTCAGACTCTTCTCTGTGAGTGGTCCTTAAGAATGAATCAAATTTACTTAAACAATATGCAATTTGGAAAGCAAATATATAACTTCAGCTCTCAGTATCAGTCATTCAAGTTTCATTCCGTCCAGGGAGTTTTGTTATTTTATGCCAGATTATACCTTTAGTCCAAAGATGTTTTATGATAGACTATAGTAATTATGCAACATCTTGTGAAATGCTTTGTTTAACAACACTGGCATTGCTTTGACAATGGTAGAATAAGTAGTTTTTAATTCTATGACCTTGATGGTGGACTTCGACTTTTTTTTTTTTAAGCCCTTCTTTTGGACAGAAGGAGGGAATATCAATGGCAAGGGAAACACCTTTCCTGCAGACATCTTTAAATTAATGATCTATGCGCTAAATATAATTACAGAATTTATATTTTTTTTTAAATTTCAGTTGCATAGATACAGAGCTGATCCAGCACTATCAACATTCTCTAGCTATTCTTCATTTTTCTATGACTGTAGTGATTTCAAAGACATCCTGAAATGTTTTTAGGGCTGTAATTTGACTGAATATCAACTTCCTGCATCTCCTAATAATCCTTCTTCTCAGGTTAGATTTGTGAGTACTTTGTACTTCATCTTTTAAGATCTTTCTGTAAGACACAGAGGGGTTTTTGAGCTTTTTCCTAGTCAAATATATCAACTATGCTGATTTAAAATAATGATACATTAAAACACAGCTCTAACCCGAAACACCCAAGGTGGTCATGGCTGCCTTGAGGAACTGTCATAGGCTCCCTCCATTCCTTTTCCTCTTTCACACTGCTACTTCTGTATTCCATATCTATTTCCACTCTTTGATTAAATGTAAGCCAGCTCTTGCTCTGTGCATTTGCAATAAGACTTCAAATACCTCAGCACTTAGGAGCCAGAAGTGTTCTTCAGGCAGAATGGCACACAATTGTTAATTTAGCATGTTCTAGACTGGGCACATAATTCCTCCAATTCATGTTCATCAGTTTTACACTGCTTTAATTCTGACAACTTTAGCAGAGTTCACCTTGATTTAAACTGCTGAATAAGTGAGGCACCAGGATAAATCAGGCAAAAAATATCATATTTTATTTTATATATATATATATATAGTAATGGTAAGTGTAGTTCCTCACGTGCAGTTACAAGGATGCTTATGGTATTTCCCATAAAAAAGATCACACAAGAGAGTGAGATTGACTGATTTCAGTCAGCTGACAGCTAGTTAAGAGCCAGCAGTAAGAAGAGAAGGCTTTTCAGCACAGGGGTTTAAAGTGCTAAAGCCTGCATTTGTGTCTGCTTTTTATTGTGTAACGCATTTGTATCACTCTCAGAAATGCATCTTATATACAGAAAACCCACTGCATTTTATTTTCATTGTTTTATTGATTCATTTTTAAGTGTCTTTGTTTTTTTCAAGGTTCATGTGGATGGTGGCACAATTTTGGCACAATTAGAACAGAGTCCACCATGTGACAAGGAGGGAATGCAGATGAATGAGGCCCCGCTGGTTGATTCAGATCTAGAATTCAAATCTCTGGGGAAAAAATTTGGCATGCTTTGGGCTACATCCCACCCTGGTAAAAAAAAGGACAAATTCACTGAAGGCTCTGGTGTTAGAGCACCTTTGTCAACAAAGAGGTTACCTGAATAGTTCCAGTCACTTAAAATTTAGAATCCGACTTAAAAAGACAAGCTACAATTATGCCTGTCTTACTCTTCATTGAATATCTGGTTATATTAAAGGTCTTACTCCTCAACTTCAAAGCCATCCATCAGATTAGCCTAAGCTGCTCTGGATGACCTCCCAAGAGATCTCCAGTCCACTGAGCTCTCTAGAGTCAAAGATAAAAACCAAAGTTAGGACTATGGAAGACAGAGCTTTCCTGACCACTCACCCACAATGTGTCTCCATCCTCAAAGAGATGAGCTCTTCTGGGAATCCCAGCTTCTTCAGATCAAAGTATAAAATCCACCCTTAACATGGTCTTCCCTTAGAATAAAAGATTAAAAATCCTGGTGTCGAGGAGGTGATGAGAGAGCTATGGCGCTTTTTAATGTGTTTACTTTTCCAGTCTGGAATGTGCTCACACAGTGCAAAGTTGGAGTGCAACAAAACTGCTCCAGCAGGCAGGGGGGTCATTAATGGCAGGCTCTGTGCTGGGAAGAGACTAAACAGGAGAGAGACACAGAGGGATGCAGGACTGTGACTCACTGTAGTTTAACCGTAACAAGTGACTTTGGTGGTCTCCATCTTGCACTATGCTCAGGGTGGTCTACATAAATCAGCAGGATCAGCTTTGACTAGGGATGTTTTTCATTTATTGCCTCTCTCAGATTAAAAGGTAAATTTTCAGATTCAGAAGCTGTGATCTGATATTTTCTTTGCCATATATTTTAATTTGTATGCCCTAGAGAGAGGAAACCATGGTTGTGTGTGAAATACAAAGACAAGAAATGGTTTTTTTATGCTGTTTTTAAGCCCTGCTAGTCTAATACTATATGAGCTGGAGTACAGTCACACAGTCCCTATGTAATTTGTCTGTATCCATTCCTCCTCTTCAAAATGGCTTCGTTTTTGTGGTGCAGGTGCAAAACAAGCATTATCTTCAAGAACTTTTAAAGTTTCAGTATTTCTACTACTTGTAGTAATAAAAATTTTGTAAATTCTGTATAAATTCATTAAACTATATATGACTAAAAAGAGTATTTTTATCAATGACCACAGTATTTTGAAAACTACTCTTTAGGTGACTATCTCAGGCTGCATTGCTATTACCTCACTGAGCCTTACTTCTAAGTCTTTTCTGTAAAATGGTAATTTTATAAGAAATTACCTCATAGTTAGCAATCATGAGTAGGTTTGAATTCCTACTTCATTGCTTATGGAAAAGCAGTACACATGAGACAATCTGAGGGTCTGTTTGCACTACAGGCTGCTGTATTTCAAAGGTACAGGCTCTACACTCACGTAAGATTCAGTAGCTTCTAAACCTATTTAAACCAGCTTTAAAAGGACTCAGTCTAGAGTCAGTATCTTTCCCTGGCAAGACAGCTGCTGACATCTGATCTGTTTTGGCTTCTTTCTAACATATTACTTATCAAATGGACAGAAGCATGAAGTTAGATTTTTCATTCTGTTTTGTTCATCTGGGATTTTCATTCTGTATATTTGATTGCAAAGGCCTGGTTCCAGTGGAGGCCTTGTACCTGCAAAACAGAACCAGTTTAGCCTTGTGTCCCAGGTTAATCCAGCTGAACATCCATGGAGTTCCTCCGGAGCACTCAGTTAAACACATACCTGCATGTGTGCAGGTTTCAGGACTCCACTGTCCACACATTTGTCCACCATACATTTGTGATTATGTACATTACTTGTTATATCTCCTCTAAGGTTTGAAGTGATTTAAAGAATTCCAGACATATAATTAAACTATACACTGGCCTAAATCATAAATTCAAGTAAGTCAGCAAAAGTAAAATAGGGGCAATGTAATGGAGATGAGGCTGCTGATTTCAAGAGCACTATTTGGATTTTTACGGGTGTTGAAGAAATTAAAATCTGGCCTATAGTAACATTGTTTCAATCCTGACAAACCTTTCCACAACTATTATTTCTCCACATGGATAGGGCTGTAAATAAGTACTTACTCCATAAAATGAATATGGTACATGAAATACTTTGCCTTTGTATTCTTGCAATGTATGTAGCCTCATACAAGTATAGAAATGGATTAGACATTCCTCTTTGGTTAAGAGATATATCAGTGCATAAAGTCACAGTCTGGGTTCATTTAGCCTTTTCATTTGTAGTGCTCCATATTACATGAGTGCAGAGCTATTTGAATCTGTTTAATATTCATGATCCTCTCACCAGTCTGAGTGAAAGAGATAAAGCTTTTGATAGCAATCTCAGCAACTTGATTAACAATGCACTAATCATCACTACCATTGACCTGATTCAGAAATGTTTTCAATTCATCCATCACTTTATAACCAAAGATGATTGCATTACCTTACCATTTTTTATTTAAATAAAACCACATAAGCTGTAAATATCTTGCCATTTTACTAAATGCACCTTGGTACCAAATTAATTTATTTTTAAAACTAAATACCAAAATGACCTATAATAACCAATTAGGACAGGAGCATAGGGAAAATGTATCACAAGTGGTCTGCAATAAAATCAATTCACTTTGACTTCACATCAATAAATGTTAAATTGTGCCAAGGAATTAATTTTGCAATAAATTGTTATTGTTGTTATAAAATCTAACTAACACATATTACCAGGAGTAATTATCCATATATCAGAATGCATTGAATGTAGAGTGTGCACTATAATTACTCCCAAAATTGCTTATCATTCAAATGGTAATTTTAGGGATAATGTTTCTTTAACTGTAACTTTATAAATTTCATCTGAAATTTATTTTTAGGGGTTTTTTTCTTTACTTGGTACTGCAAATAAAACAGAAAACTGACTGTGAAAAATACAACAGATAATAAATATGGTAATTTAGTTTAATCAGTATGTCTTACTTTAATATATAATTGCCAAATTTTGCAACACTATTAGTAAGGTGAGAGACCTTCTTTTGAGTGGAATTTCCTTCATGAGTGCTAACTGGAATCTCCAAGCCTATTCCTAGCAATAGGTAGAGTGTAGCACTGTAAAAATATTAGCACCCAAGTCTGTGTGAATACAAAACCTGTAGGGGCCATTAAATGTTTTTCTTAGATATTGAATTTTTCTCTTGTCCTAGTACTTGTGTTCAGGCTGAAGTTCACAGTCACAGGGGTTTGGTTCAGAGTTTGGAAACTGTAATATCAATGAGCAAACAGGAGGAAAAAAAAAAAGCTTCTGTACTATTTTACCCTTTTTAGACCTGGGAGCATTGAAAGGCTAATTCCAGAATGCAGATACTACCCTGCTTTTAAAAATTCTTAAATGCTGTGATTAAATTGTGTGGATCATTAGAAGTTAATAATTGTGATGACTGTTTTCAGCTCACCTAAAGCCTTCTAATGGGGTTTGTTGCTTTTCATTTTTTAGGTGCCTTAGCAATATCATGTATTTGAAGTTCTGAACATCCCAAGTCATAGAAGAATCCACCTGGAAAGATGTCAATGTTTTGTATAACTGTGTTATCAGGCACAGAACCAATAATATCTAGGTACAATTCCTAACGGTATCCAGATGCTTTTTCAGGGATTACTGTAAGTTAGTGGTGTTTGTTTCATGTCATCATCACTATCTGAACTAAAAAAATTTTGGCAGTGTCTGTATATAGAGCAGGGAGTTTGAATGATTTTATTCATAGAACTGGTCACTGGACTTTAGCTATAGTGACAATTATAAAAGGGAGAGATTAAGGGAGCTCAGCTCATGCTGCTGTGTGATGGAGCTCTTCGTGTAACAGGAAACTCAGTCTGCAACTGCTATTGCTGTCAAAGAACAGTGATTCAGAACAGTCCTTTACACATTCAGAATACACTAATATGGTGATTAACTTTGGTGATGAACTTTGAGGCTTCTTCTTATGAAATAACACTATTCTGTTGAACATATGATTTATGCTACCTTGTTTTCATAATGACATATAGTATATTAAATCAGAATACACAAAGGCTTTCACAAAGTATTTTAGAAATAACTTTTTTAAGACAAATGTGAAGTGGCACGAATAATAAGTTTTGTATTCTGTGGGTGCTCCTGAATTTGCTGTTTCATCAGAGAATATTGGTAAGGATGACCAAATCCCTTGTTTTTCGAATGTCTGTAACACACATCCCAAGGATGTGACAGAATTTTCTAACATTTTCTTTATTGCCCTAGGTTAACTGCTTGTGTCTAAAAGCCCAGAGTGCTACCAGGAACGCAATCATTTGCAAGAATTCCCGTGATCATGATCATGAAATCGCACTTTCATTTTTGGAAGTGATCAACACATTGTAATGATGAAATAGGTGATCTCTAAATTATTTTCCACATCTTTTAGCTGTAAGGAAACACTTCTGTAATGAGCAAGACATTGCACTGTGAAAAGCTTCAGCACAATGGGGGACATGTTACTTCTCATACTTCCCTTTGGACACCCAGTTTAACCCCATCAATGTAGGTTCCTGTCTCGGTCAATCCTAGTTAGGTGATTGATGTAAGCCAGACTCCAACAGCACGCAGACAGAGTACATGAAATTCCTTTCCTATGATAGCCTAAGTTTGGTAATAAAATTTTTACTTTCCTGACTTTTTTTTTTTAACTTTTCTTGATATTGTTCCTTACAGAAATGTCTCAGAGATGCCCAGGAGCTGTTAAGTACTTTTGAAGATTCTGACACAGTAAATTGTTAGGAATATTAAAGCAAGATTTTGAGAATTAAATACAAAGAAAAAAGTTTAAAAGTTAAGATGTCCACAAGACCTATATAGTCCTTAGAGCCTCTTCATGTGAAGTCACTAAATGCACTTTTCCCTTCTAGTAGGTGCTTCTCATGTAATAGTTTTGTAGATTTGGAAAAGTTGCTATTCATGTTACTCTTAAAACCCTTCTGAAGTGAATAATTTTTATCCAATGCTTGATTATTTAATAGATAATCTAGATTTAATTTTGGTAAAGAAAAATATGTGTCAGCTTAGCCATTTAATACAAAAATACATGGCCTAGAGAAATGTTATTTTAAAGCTGTTTGCCTCCTTAATTGCAACAGTCTGTATATCTATTTGTCTAGACTCCATCAAGGCCACTATTGTAGCTGGAGGCATTGGTTTGAAGAAGACTAAAGGGCTACATCATGTCAAAGCCTCAAGTAGGAATTATTGCCTTTCTTGCCACAGTTCACAGCTGTATTATGTCACCAAATCACATCACAGTGTAATCAAAGATGAATAAAATATTTTTTTTCTTTACCTTAAACGCTTTCCCTGTCAATTACAATCAAAGGACATGATTTCAGGTCTGTCAGTTTGCTGGGTTCTCTCGTACTGATGACTCCAAAACTGTAATCTGCTAAATATAAAATGAATCAGAGAAGTCTTAGAATGATTCTGCTATTAAGAAGAAGAATGTTTTTCTCCCACAGGGGACAGGAAAGTAATTGGTCTTTAAAGAAAGAAATCAAAGATGTTTAAAAATTACCTTTTTTGGTCCTTTCCTCTCCATCTTTGGTTTTTGGCTTTTTTTTTTCTCTGTGCTAAACCTCCAGCCATTCAGTGTTCTTCTCCTAAGAAGAAAAGCATAAGTATTCTAATCAAATCTGTCCAGTTTTGTGTGCCATTAGAGTAAACATTTAACTGGCGTCTTGTTTGCTCCATCGCACCTTTTCCCCTCGGTTTTATTGTCAACTGGGTGCTCTGTAATGGGTAGGCTGTGCGCCTGCTGCAACGCCAACTTCTAGGCAGTTTAGTGGCTTGATTACATCATTAACCATAATCAAAAACATTTCCCCAGAATGATTTTAGCTTGGTAGTAAGGACTGCTTCCTTTGATCTCAGTAGCAACATTTTACGATAGGTTGCTCCTCATTTACACTACAAATGCTGGCAAAAATGAAAGTGGTATCTTCCTTGGTAATACCAGATAAAATAAAACAACTGGTTCAGCAGTCATGCCAGCTGCTATCATTGATGAACAATGGCTTTTTTCTTGTAAGAAAGCATGTATAAACACGTATATATGTATGTCTGCGTGTGTTCTTCTGTATAGTGAAATTTTCTAATGTATATCCTTGTATTATACTTAGCAACATATTCCTTTTCAGTATTTGAAATGTGGTATAAACTACGCCATAGGGTTGCAGCTTTGCAAAATGTTTTTAGTCATAGCAAAAAATCTCATTGCACTGCTTGCATATAGACCAGAATTTCATTTTACTGCACTGAAGTTTTTTCAGAAGCCTCACAACAGATGTAGTTTCCATCATTTCTAATGATGTGTCCCTATTATAAGACTAATGCAATAGTTACAATTCATATCAGTTACCTGCACTACCAGAACATCAATTGACCAACCACTCCAAAGCTGAAAACCTACATGGCAGCTGTACCTACTACAGGGAGATTATCCCAGAGCTGTTCTAGAGCACTCACAGCAACATACCACATGCATATAATAAAAATCATGTTTGATCTATAATGTCTCCAGGACCAAGCTAGAGCTCACCCATGTGGGTGGGACAGACAGAGGAGGTTCAAAGACCTTTATACTGGCAGCCCTTGATCTCTCCTGTGCTCTTCCTGTTGTATTTTACAATTGGTCTTTTACGCTGGATCTAAAGTTTACTGGGGGAAGATGGGAAGTGTTTTGTGGCTTGCAGCATGCGCCAAAGCGATAGAAAGGGAAGAATCCCTTTGTGGACCTCTCCAAGCTGTGCATCTTGCTTGACTTCTGGGAATTATGTTTGATGTCCTAGCTGTTTGGATCCACACCCCTACCTTATTCCCAGCCAGCTGATCCAGTTACTGCAGGGTCACAGGACCCTCTCACCTTCAGCTATCAGAGCTGGACAGCCAGGAGCTGGGTGCCTCTAGTTACTCTGGATCCCAAGTCTCACATGCCAGCAAATTTTGTAGCCAAAGAGTTTCCCCAAAATCTTATTTCTTTATTATTTTAGTCCCATTTCAAAGGAAAAGTGCTGCAATGTACAAATGTCTAACAGGCACTTATCTTCCATATGCTTGTTTGAGGAGCAGCACAAAAGGAAAAGGAAATTAGTGCCATCTTCTTGTTGGTTAAACCAAAGACATTTGTTTGATGTTCTTCAGTTGCTGATAGTTTTGTTGCCTCTAATGTAAGTCTGAAAGACACAGCAAAGTACAAAAAAAGAGAATCTGCTGAAATTGTCATCTTATGCCATCTACAGTGACAGAGCAATAGGGTTTTCTGGTGATACACTTAAAATTTTCAGAGATGTCAATGGATAAAAGAAGGGTAGCAAAGAAGTGCCAGTGAATAATGGAAAGGTAGCTATGGGCCCTTCCTTGGCAGGTGTCCCACCAAGTTATGATCTATTCATGTCGATATTCCCTGACTTTTCAGAAAAAGAAAAACAAATACAGTCTGTAGTGGCCAAGTTTAAAATGGTCACTGTCTTTAGTAGGATGATGCTCCACACAATCCACAAACATGCGGACAGAGGAAGCAGACTGCCTGCATCCATCAACCTAGTAAATGCCTCCAGATTAGCAGAAATATTTTGAAACAGCCAATAATTATAAAAGAGCTGCTTGCCGTTGCATAATTATTTTATAAACCACATAGCATACAACTGTTACTTAGTCACAGAGGCCCTCTTCACACTGTACCATATGGCTAATGGCTTCTACAGCACATCACACCATACTGAGTGCTCCTTCTCATCATACTGTATTGGCTACTGGCTCAGTTTGCTGCTAATGTCTGTGTTACCCTTTCACTGCATGTTTATTTTATGAAATTGTGGCATCTGTTTTTGGTGTTTATTCTAAAATGACAATGCTATGTTCCCAGCCTTAGCCTGAAAATCACCTCAGTATTAATTTCCCATGGTAGATTTAAAGATATATATTTTTGTTGGCTTTTTCTTGGGTCTCTGATAAACAAATCTTGACCTTTTTTCCATTTTGATTTAAAGTAAGAATTTTTTTGTTTCTTGAGTTCTGTTCCTGAGTGATTTGAACTGGATAATATTGGATCTTTTTATTCTGTTGATGACAAACACCTTTTGCCTACACTGACCAATCTGCCAAATATTGAAATACAAATAGTCTTCTTTTCCATTCAGCTCCCAAACACCTTCCTAATCTTTACACAGCTGATATCTAATTCTAATATGAAAGCACTATTGCAGGACCTATGCAGCAGAGCCACACACAAAGAACATTTTTCAAAGTTTCAGTGGTATCATAGCAGCTGGAATATAATTTTAAAACAAAACAATCATGTGGAACAATGCTGAGCTGTTTTGTAAACTTCCATAACAACACTTTGAATGCATGACTAGAATTGGAATGGCCCTAGAAATTCTAATTTTGTATCATCAACCAATGTATCTGATTCAGGCAAAATATTGTTTCCATCCCAGTTACCAACAACAACTAAAGTCACAAACAACTTGCATTTGTGGGTCCAGGTCCGACAGCAGTTCTGTCTGACATTGGCCAAGTGTACACTATGGAACTGGGTCCTTTGCAGTCACTCTCTCACAGAAAAACCTTGGAATCTCTTCTGCAGCCACAAGCACCCCTTGACAACAGAAGCAGTAGCAGTCTGTTGGCCAGACAGCTGGATCAAGGGTAGCTACAAGGCTGGCAAGAAATGCAAGTGTTTTGCACTTGCTCTTCCAAGGTGGATCAGGCAGAAATGTAGTGGCAACCATCTGTGTACGAGTGTTGTGCTGTCGGCCCTCAGCGTAACCTTCACTGTGAGACTAAGTCTGGGTTTAGCATCTGATCCTGCCCTTGTTAGAGTAGGTAACTTGTCTCCCTTCAGAAAGACCAGAATGAGCTCTTTGGAGAACAACCCAGTTTGGAGTTCCTCGGTGTCTTTTACATTCATTTCTCATGAGCAGTGTCCCGTGGGACGTACCTGGGGAGCCCTGCATGGCCTGGGACTGACTCCTCCACCAGCTCTGAGCTCACCTCAACTTCCAGCACTGGTTCCCCCACAAACGGCCTGTTCTATCATCCTGCAGACCAGCACTAAGCTAAAACCCATCTACTCACTCCATCTGCTCACAGGTAGCACAGTTACAGGGAACTAATCGACAAATTCAGGCTTTTGCTACACAGAAAACTTACTCAGAGTTTTCCAAGTATTTTTGAAGCTGTCCCTGCTGCTCATGGTGTTCCTCAGGTGCTTACAGTAACTGATACCAAGAGAAAGAGAAGACCCAGGACACCAGCTCCCTGCTGAATACTCTATGCAGCAACTACAGAGCCTTAACTGCTTCTTAATATGTTTTTTAATTGGCCTGTTCCAGTTTAAAGTGTCTGTGTTATCTTTTCCTTGTCTGGGGTTTTTTCTAGATTACCCACTGTGAAATTGCCTTGGTGAAGCAAAGTCAGAGTGAAACAGTCATGCACAATGTGTGCAGCCTAAACCAGATGATTTCCATGTATCAGTCTACACATGAAACTGACTACACTTCCAATTCATCATTTGGAAAAAAACAGTGAAAACAAAAATTTTGGCAAGAACAAGGAAGAAGAAAGTGTTTGTTAAATGCCTGATGAACAGTTGGAGAACTTTAGATCTGATTTCATTCAAAATTCTTGTATAACTCAGTGCAGTTTATCACTTATTAACGTGCTTGTTAAATGGGCATGACTGTGGTTTTGCCAACTGCTCTGAAACACAAACGAGTTCCCCCAGTAACCTCACACTAATGTTAGCATGACCTGAGTACTACCAGGTGTGCATTTATGCAAAAACCCAGCATATTACTTCATATTTAACAGGAAATACCCACTCTCCATTTTGCAGGAAATCATATATTTTAAAAGTTTTTCTTTTCTATTTTTCAATTTTAACTTTTGCAAATCTTGGGAAATTAATGGAATAAAAGAAACCAACATGATACACTGAATTGCAAAAAACAGGAAGAAAGTAACAATAAGAAAAGAAAATATTAAAACTTTATTTTTTTCCCAGATACTAGGCAAAAGAGGGAAGAGTTGAATTCATAATACATTAGCCAGATAATCCTTCTGTATTACCAGCATGTCTTTCACTAAATGAAGATTCATAATGAGCCAATAGGTAAACTAAGCAATATATACAATCAAAAAAAGGACCATCAAGTTGCAATAAGAGAGCTTTATACTTTAATTGCACTACTGATTTCATGGAAAAATATCTTTACATCAGACATTCCATAATCTGTAGAACCATAGAGATGTGCTTTACTGTATTTCTTCTTGTCACACAGATTATGGGATTGTCCTGTGAAACGAAGTTTGACTTTACCTTGTGGTTTCCTTTGCATCTGTGATATTTGAATTAAGGGTTATTCAAAAGTTATGCCTCATTTCCTTCCATACCTCCATCCTTAGACTGCTGTCAAGTATTATTTATTAACTCTATTATAGTACCACATTGAGGCCTTAATCAAGATTATGCCCCTACTGTGTTAAACTCTGTACATTATAAAATAAAAGACAATCCTTCTCCAAATTCTTGCATCAGTATAAGTGAAAGATGTTAGCATAACATCTTATGATAGTGTAAAAAACTGAATTTTGTCAATGGGTGATGCTAAGTCAGTGGCAGAGCCAAGATGATTGTAACTTCTCAGCTCCAGCCCCCATTGCTCCCAATCAGCAAGGATGTAACATGAATTATGGTAAAACTTGTATGAGAGAACATTTTTTGCAAGAATTCATTTCATTTTTTATTTTATAGCTGTCTGAATTGTCCCTTTGGACTGACATCTCTGCCTTACAGAAATAAAGTGAATGTAACAGAATGCTTAATACCAGGAAGAAGAAAACTAAAACTTCTTTATATTAGTTAAAAAGTCATTAATATGAGATCAAGTATTTGTTCTACAGTATTTAATATTCTTCCCTTTTCAGTATCCAAGATCCACTGGTTTTTCCCTATTCTCTCACTTCATCGACAAGATGGAACCAAACTCCTTTGTCTCCTAGACCCAGTGAGTAACAAAGATATTTACATTAAAAGAGGCGAGGTTGCCATAAGCAGGAAACAAAATATCCCTTTCCACACTTACTCTCTGGTTTTTAAGAGATACAGAATCAACTAAATAGCAGACAAATAGCTGAATCTGTTACTATCATGGCAAGCTATTTTAACAGTATATATTTTAGAGGAACTGTATTTGGTGCTTAGCATATTAATTTTAGCTGTATGTCTCACTGAATTCTTTCATCCTAGTTTCCTTTAAAAGAATAACAACTAGTACAGAAAGGTAGTTCTTCCACTAGGAGTAGATTTTATGTTGATGTTCTTCAACTACACAATGAAAAGGTTTAATTCCTGAAAGAAAATATCTAAGTTGCCACACTGTACTAGAAATAGCCAAGTCAGACATGAACAGCAGCAAGTAGAACTGGGATGATCACTTAAAGCTATTTCCAAATGCAGACACAGATAATGACAAAGAACTACTTTCACAAAAACAATTCCTGTTAAATAATTCTTGAAGTACCTAAACTTAGTCAAGAACTTGGAGATGAAATCAGATAAATCCTACTGTCTACAACTAGGTCTAGGCATCTGCATTTAACAAGAACCTCAATATCTTTTACAGATGAATTGTAGCTGAGATATATGCAGGCTGAAGAGCTCTTCAGGGTCTGTTCCAATGAAAATATTGTCTAAGTACATAAGCATTAGAGCTGAACAAATAATTCTCGATGAATAATTTATCTGATTGATTTCCCTTTTTTATTCTCTCCCTCTTCAGAGGCTATGCACGGACAGAACAAAAAGTATATTGAATTTATTCATTATTTGAAATTATTCACAATGTTGTTCAGTGAATAATTCTAGGCCTGCAAATCCTTTGAACTGTGGACTTTGAGTAGGTAATTTGCAGCTCACACCATAAAGTGTGTAATAACGAACTAACTAGCTAGCCAAGCACAGTTTTTAATTGCAAGAATCTGACATCTGAATGAGTCCTGTTTGAAATTCAGTCCAGTAGGTGTACAAATGCTCAAGCTAAAAAGTCATATTTCACAGGCATTTTTGCTACTTCAGTGCAAGTGTTCCAAAGATGGGTTTGAAGTTTTCGGACACAAGGCTGCCCATTCACAGAGTTCTGACAGTGTCCCCTCTTCTGATGAACCTTAGCAATAAATAGATCAACACCATCATAAGCAGAAACATTCCACTTAGTATGAAAGTACGTATCAATAAGACTAACAAGAATGTTCATGTGATAATTTTTGCATTACTGAGAGTTCACATGGATAAAGTAGGGAAAGGAAAAACAGTGTCTTGAAAAAGAGCAAAAACTGACTC
>WEKY01050492.1:0-70015 GCA_013390045.1 Picathartes gymnocephalus
AGTACCCACCTCTTCTTCCATTTCCAGTGTGTTCAATGCCTCTGCAATGATGTTATATGAGTAATACTGCTTTTTAAACTTCCATACTGTTGCTGAGTACCAATAATACTCATGACAGAGTTTGAGTGTTTCATTGTTTCATGCTACTATGAATTTAATTCTAAATGCAGTACTATGTATTTCATTTTGCAAATGAGAATTACCTTTCAAACATCACTGTTTATAATGGCAAACTTATGACATATACTGTTCGAGCAAAATATAATGCTTTTTTTAAAGTTTGGGATATCACAGGAGAGCAAATTCTGATGTGGGCGTGTAATGCAACTGCATATATCTCCAAATATGTGCATTTTCATCAGGTCACCCTAAGCCACATGAGGAAATGGGTTGTTAGCCAGTGCAAGAGACAGACCACAAACATGACACATCTGGAGACCCACAGCTATGTTATGCCATCAGAGATCATGACACTTGTACAGGAATAGAAGGGCTGGTGGCTTGGAAGCAAGAGGCAGAAGGTTTGAGCTGATTAGGAATCCCCTTCCAATGCCAGTGCTTCCTCTTGCTTTCAGACAGTCATTACGGCAGAGCAGGCACAATGCTTATCTGTGTAGAAAAGCAGGATATTTCTTAGTACAATGAGCAGATAGAAGTGGAAAAGGGTTGAGGTGCACTTTGTAGGGTCACTCACTCCAAGGAAAGGATAAGGTAATTTTTTCAGTGTCTCAAATAGAAGACTGAACTCTGGGGAAGTCACTAAGATGCTCTGAATGCTTACACTGGGGCAGCAAGCAACCTCACTACACCAGAATTAGAGGGCACACCCTCCCTGCTGATGTCCAGCACAGCAGTCTCCAGTTCACATTGCAAAAGATGGACAAGTTCAGTTGTTTGGTCTCCTGACCCAAGCACATAAATGCACAGAAATATTTTTCATATCTCATTTACTTTATTCCAAACACTAATTAGTGCAAAACTCTGAAAACACAGTTTTGAGGACAACCAATGAGATGCTTTTTTATGATGCAGTTTCAGAGTGAAGAATCAAAGGATTTTTCGTGTAACCCTGCCTAGAAGAAGTTCTAATACTACTGGGAAATTGTCATGTTTTGTAAATATGAAGTGCAGAAGCAAGAACCACTATGTTAAGTTTGAGCCCATTCTGAATGAATGGCTCTAGACATACTGGCATTTTAAGTAGTAACCAATCACAAACTTAGTTTTAGTTGTTCAGGTTCCTCTTTCTTTCTTTTTAATCTTTGTAATTCTTAGAAAACAGAATGCAGCCAGGGGAAGGGTGGCAGGGAAGTAGTGGTTCCTTTGGTCAATGCTACATTGAAATGTTTTTTTTCTGTCTTTTCTAGTGAAGAAAAGGCTTTCCAAAACTTTTTTTCAATTGAATTACCATATATGTTAAATTTCAGCAGTCTTCTGGCTCACCCAGGAATGTGGGTCTTACATTTTCCCACTGTTAAAAGCTTACAACTAAAACTCTTCCATATTTTAACTACACTATCAAAGTATATCTGTAGTGTATCAAAGTGTCAGCCATTTAATTATGACTAGTTCTGATTTATTAATTGTAAATGTTTTGTCTTCAATTAACTTTCCTCTGCCCTGAAGACAATATTGCCCAGATTGCAAGGTACTGGCTGTGACATTATATACAGTCTGCTCAGGCGTCTCTTATTCCCTCGTAAAGAGAGTCTTTCTGCTGCTTTAGGCCCTGGATGTTCTCTGCTGATGGTTGGGACAGTTTCGAACACACCAAGAAGGCAGTGGCCAGAGCAATGATTTTGCTTTAATGGTATATTTCTCAAAAGCCATCCAAATGCCATAGTGATGGACACCTTTGAAATACATATTTAAGCTTATAAACTTTCAATTAAAAAGCCTATCTGTTATGCCAGAGCAAGAGAGAAGCTTTAGAAATAAATTATAGCAAAGCAAAAAGGTTTGGTTTATTGGCATTTCTCACTTTTGCCTCTCATATTTTGGTCCTAGTGACCAGATTGTAATGGAGCATAACTTTTTTTATTAATATTTTGTTTTTTTCTTGAACTATTATGTTCTTTATAGAACTCTGACTGTATCCTTTTCCTAACCTTTATCACTGGTGTAATTTCCCTTTTCATAGTGTTTCATTTTACTATAAAATTATTTGCACCAGAAGTGCAACCCTTTTGTTAGTTACTGATGCAGGCCACAGCGCTGCTTCTTGTTTCCATCTCATAACCAATTGAACAGAAGTGAAAGGAGAATAGGCAGGATACAGACTAGCCTACATTTCTTAGGTTTCTATTCGAAGTCGTATTTGGAATCCCTATCCTGGCAAGCACTGCTGAAATTAGGTGGGTTTACTGTGGTAATGGGGACCTGGCATCATTCCATTGTACTTGCTTGCCATAAATTGTAGATTTTTCTAACACAATGATTGTACTGGTAGTGCTGCTGGGCTGCCAGGGGCACTTTGCAAAGAGCATCTGCTGGAGTCTCAATAGGATGTAACACATATGGCTTTGTGATCATTAGTATCTTGCAGTTTTTAGCAACCTACCTCACTACATTTTGCTCCGTAGGAATGTATGTTTAAATAGACATATTTTTAAATTAATGATAATGTGTTTGCTTGCCCTTGATATTTAGGTATTTTCTGCACTTTGAACTTTCAAACTATTGTCTAGCAGGTAACTGCAGCAGTTAAATACACCTTTTTAGAGCACAGATTACAAGGCACAGAATTCCAGCTTGGATCATCTGGCTGATAAATTGTATTGTACATTAATCAGCAACTCATGGTGGTCGATGGCAAGTGCTAGGCAAATACATCACTGTTTCTCTCTCTGCAACCAGAGCCCTATCTATACAGTCATTTGCTTAGCACCCAGTAAGCTGTAATTTCCTGGTCATCTTGAGAAAGATACAATCGCCCATAGGGAGAATGGTTCTGAGGGGAGAAATCTGAGTGTGCTCAGACATTGTAAGCTGAAAAAATTTCAAAATAATGTTCATAGTTTGGGAAATACATTTTTTCTTGATTAGGAGATACTGTTTTTCACATTGATGAGACAGCACAATAACTCTAAGAAGTGACGTTGTCTTCCAGATCCCCAGAATCAAGTTATGGTGTGGTTATTGTCTGATTAGAGGCTTGGTGCTTGTAGAAGGAGCTCTACTTCTATTTCATACAGGAAGGCAAGAATCAGACAGCAAATAAACATGTGTGGCACTTGCACATGAGAGATGTGCCTGTACACAGATGTCAGACTAAAGTAGATGGATAAGATTAGTAAAGATAACTAACAAAAACCAACTAGCAGCAAAACAGAGATGCAGTTTGTTGTTTTTCTCTATGATTTTTGTTGCTCCCCAATGGCTAAAGATTTCTTGCAGTGTGAGGTGTTAGTCCTGACAAAAAAGAATAGAGTTGATATAGGTTTTTTGTTGTTGGGTGCTCTCATATTACTGGTGCACCTTCTGACCTGTAGTATATAATATTTCAGTTCTGGTTGTAGGAAAAATTCAGAATTCTATGAGTCAGCTCTGATTTTATATTTTGTCTGGTAATGGGCCATTGTGTTTTTCAGCCACTCAGCACTGCAATGCTAATTCTGGATGACTGATGAGCAATGCTAGCTCATCTAGCTAAGTTTACAATGACTTATGCTGAGCTGGGACTTTCTAGGCATCAGCAGAACTCCTTTTTGTTGCTGCCTTTTGTACATGCTGCTAGGCAGCAGCAGCACCAAATTTCAGATCTAAAGCTCTACTGACTGAAGCACAAATGAGGAGTGGAAGTCTGAAAGAGGGAATGTTTTGGGTTTTGAGAAACTTTACTGCCTCCTTGAACGACCAATTAGATAAACTTGTTTTTCTGTTGGTTCTGAAAATTGCTGCAAGTGCTCCTCTTGTGTGGATCTACCCTGTTGGTAAGGCACAAGCTTGTGAGGAAACGACTCAGCCATATGGTGGCTGGTTGATTGCTGTGGTCAGAGACGGTCCTGGGTGGATGGGAATTTATGGAAGTGCAGCACACAGCTGAGCCCATGTGACTGAGGCTTAAAGTAAAGAGCAATATACATCAATCCATTGAAGGAAGTAGAATAAAGGCATGTTCATGAGATATACTGTATTTCTAAAAAGGAATCATAATTGACATTTGGTTTGTCTAGCCTTGCCTTCACTTGCCTTCATTTTGAAATCTTTCTGTCACAATGAATGGAGGCTCCCAGTAAAATCCATTCCCTAACTGTTGACTCACGTAGATTTATTTTACATTTTCTGATTTTTTGCTTATGCTGCCTTAAACCTGAATCCATAAGCAACAGCTACACTGTGGCAGTGGAGGAGAGAAAATGCACTTCAGTAGATAAGAATACTGGCCCTATAAGAATTCTCTTATTTAAGGTTTAAGTCACACCACATTGACAAAAATACTTGTTCATCTCAATGGTTCAACTGCTATTATGTCTGATTTTGAGTATGCATATTTTGCAGTGTCTAATTTGGGGAGGTGGGGAAAGCATTACACTCACTTATGTGTAGAAAATTATTTATGAGGTAATGGTACTATGGAGCCTGATTTGAGCTTTCACTGACTTCAAGGACTACAAACATTTGCAAATGCTGTTAATAAAAATTATTTGGCGATGAGACAAAGAAGCAGTATAAAATTTACTTCAAATCAAGATTCTACCTCTGAATTTGTCACTAGATTTTCCTTAAATCTATGTCCATGGAATCTATATTGTCTCTCTCCTAGGGATCTTCAGCAATCCCAAGGGATTACGTCAGGGGGAGTTTAAAAAATGTTCTTGCATTATTTACCAATGACTCATTTGTAACCATCTGCCACTCCTCTTCCTTGAGTAAATATTGGCAAATGTTATTGCTGCAAAAACAACAGTCAGCTTTACATCACAGCTTTCTCAGATACTGGCACAATGGCTGTGCCGGGTTAAGGCAAAGTGCTTATCTGGAAGCTGTAAAAACCATCTGGGGCTTTCTCACATAATGCCAGTCAGAGTAACCCTAAAGCTGTGCCATCTGATGAGGGGAAAATCAGGACTGAGGTCAGGAAATCAGAAAGAATCTATTCCTCAGTTGTTTCAGTTGTGCCAGAGGACTTGTTCTGTTTTACCTTAGCTACGAACAGTTTTATGGCTGGAAGAATATAGCAGACACTGATGATGGTTCTGGGAAATCAATTTGGGTTCTCATCTCTGGGAGAAGTTTTTGAAGGCTAATAACGCTTAGTGTTCTTGCTTTCTTCTTCAGGGCCATGAAAGAGGAAAGACCCCTCATGTACGTTACTTTCATGCTGTGAGATGTAGTTGCATTTAATTTCTATGTTTTCAGCTTCTCCTTCATCTTCATTGTAGAATTGTGAAATTCCCTCTGACCTGATGCTGTATATAAATTACTCAAAAAGTGGCAACTTGGTATAAAACAGCAGACAGTACTTTTTTCCTAGTTGTAAGAATTGACCTAAGATTTTTTTTCAAAAATTACTAGAATATTTTTGCTGCATTCATACTCAGTGATCTAAAATTATATCTTCATTGATTTGGCACTTAACAGCTTTCCCAAATAAGACATTACAAGATCCTTAATGGATGTACTTTTGTGGCTTTGTAGCAGACTGGCTGCTGCTATTTGCTTTCAAGGTAACCTTTCATGTTTGCTACATTTTCAGAATACTTTGTGTGCCCAAAACCCCCAAAGACATTCATCCTGCCCCATCTAATTGCAAAGGCTATTTCAGCCACTCTCATGAGCAAGTGAGGTTGTTGTAAGAGGAAGATTTGTCTAATTGGTTTTTTTCTCTCTACACTGGTACCTAGTGAATGCACACTAAGTTCTGTGCATTGCTGCATGGTGTCCTGCTATGTCTGGGCAGTTTTGCTTGGCTACTGGAAGCAGTGCACTTAAATGAGTGTGTGTGTCTTCACCCTGGCTAAAATTCTCAACTTTCTGTTTGGCCTGATCATTCTGAATAGTGTCAGTCAAGTGAAATGCTGCCTAGCCAACAAGAGGAAAGAAAATACATTACTCTTTCGTATTTTCATGTGTAATCCTGGTGGATTCTGGTGATTGGCTATTGGGTCCTTCCAAGGTGGCTTTTCAATGAAGAAGGGATCACTGATGTGGAAGTCTACTACATGTTCCTTGCTACATACAAGCCTAGAAAATAAGCTTTTCTTCAAAGACTTAAAATTTAATTCCATATGAAGAAAAAAGATTCTTAAGACACAGTGGTAATATTGCTGGGTAATATGTAGACCTACTTTGTGGAACTTAGTTCTTCAGTACAATTATTGGTTAATGTGAAAATTCTTAGAAATAGGCAGGAGATATTTAAAGACTGAGTTATAGCCTGCTGGTTGACTACAGCTTGAAAAGTAGGACTACTGACATGGTGTGTGAAAAAAGCCCATTTAAAACCATGCTCTACCATATTTAGAATCGTGTAGGACAAAAATTCACAGTAAATATTCATAATCTATATTCAGATATTAGAACAGGAATTTAGATTGTTCTGAACCCTTGTGCTGTTACAAAAGTATGGCATTTATTTCCTGCTTTTATTGCAGAGGGAAAATAACACTAATACTGGGAGCTTGAAAGATTCTGGAGGACAGAATTAAATATGCTGATCTAGTACAGTGGTTTTATCATTTTGGTCAGCATGTGAAAGTGAAATGCAAATGTTAGCAATCTTAGAGCCACTCAGACTTGTCTTCTGTTTGCTTAGGCTTCCCTGTGGATGATCTTTAAAATACATTGCATCACAAATACAGTTATACAGGATTCAAGTATGGTAATATTGTGCAAATGCCTCCTCTCCTCTTCCCCACCATCCTGTAAAATCATGGGCTTTTTTTGTGTGATCCATGGCGGTTTTTTCACTTATTTCTTTGTGTTGTTTAAGGAAACACCTCAGTCATGATTTTACTTTTTCTCTCCAACCATGAGGAATACAATTTTTCTTGGGAATGAAAGCTTCAATCCTTTGACTCTAGGCTCTGATCAAAACAATTATCATTACAAGTTCTCATAGCTTTTCTTATTCCACTTTGGATGAATGGTATTATTTCTAACTAAAGACACCGTCAAATACAATTGGTAATTCACAAAAAACCTATTTAGCTTGTTCTGCAGGGCAGGATTCTTGTAGTATCCTAGTACAGGATACTAGGCTGCTTGTTTTAAATCAAGTTTTAGCTGTGGTCATGAAAGAGATGCTGAGGTGAAGAAAGACAAGAACATTGCAGCTTCAAAATGGGGACCTAGTTCTATTTTATATACTCGACACACAAGCACCACGTGAGAAACACAGTTCAGTTGACTTAATTGCTGTGCCATGATCTTTCCCAGTATGATAATAAGCATTTAGCAGCTTAGTGATACCCTTATAAAGTTATATTAGGAAGGACTCTGAGGTTTCCTTTGTTGGGGTCAGAGATGCAGAAGCACCCTTTCACCTTTTTGTACACAGAGAATAGAAAAAAAATAATAACACATCTGGCATCAGCATTTGCCTTCCTGTGATCATGCAGGTTTACATCATAGCCGTTTCCCAAAGCTGTCCTAAGTCCAGTGAGATCAATGTCTGCTGAAGAAAAGACTCAGAGCTTGCTTTGATTGTTGGTATAAAGTCTTGTAGCCCCTACAAAAGAATTCCCACTCATGAAATCTAAATACCACATTCCTTTTGGTTTATATAGGTGTTAGCTGCTTTTCTAATTTTAAAAAACGTTACTAATGGCTAACCATGAGTGTCAGAATGTCTTTATATGAATATCTGTCTTCACAACCAATATGCTATTTTTAATGCATTAACTGCCCTTACAGATTCCAAATGAAGACTCATCTCCTTGCCCATTTCCTTTGTGTTGGAATTACCTTCTTTAGTGAGTGTTCTGTCTTCATACACCACTAAGTTTAGTTTCCTTCTGAGCATACAAGCAACCAGCTAGGTAGAATACATGACTTTGTAACACTGTTCACTTCAAATAGTAGCACAGCTTTTGCAGAAAATTCAATCAAGGCATCAGTTTTAGGTTGTGATGATGATAATAAGTTCCCTATTTAACAGAATTTATGCTTTCATGCTTTTTGACATGACATTTTAATTAATCAGTATAAGTTCTAATGAAATAATGAAGTGGTTTGAACCATAGAAAATATCTGTAGTCTGCTAAGTACTATGTGAGAAACAATAGCAGGACTTACCAGATGGGTGCATAAATTAATGTGGCTTCCTTGAGTTTATGGTTTTCTGCTTTTTTTATTTTGTATTTCCATTTGTCCTAAGAATGTTTCACAAAATGAAGTAACATATAGCATGAAAGTCCCACACAGAAAGTTAATGCTTAAGTTGTGTAATTACAGTCAGTAAAGGATGTGATTTATAATATAATTAGTTCTTACTGAATAGTCTTCTACTCTGCCTTGAAATGGGCGTCTTGTCCAAATGGAAATAAAGATGAGAACCTACACAAGGCGTAGCCCTTTGATTCAATCATGGCTTTGAGAAACAGAGGAGATGAGTTATCTGGCTTTTGATAATGTGCAGGACTTCCAGTCTCAGTCAATCTCTGAAGCAAAGCTGGAACCACAAGCATTCCTCCCTCAGTCAGTGATTGAACTCCATTTGTTGCTCAGAGCAGAGGAAAGTTGCAGTCCAGTTGGTAACTTGTTACCAGTCCCCATTAATCTGTCGCTGTTGGCTGTTTGCTTCTGGTAGGCTCCACTTGAGTGCCAAACTGTCTAATTAGACATTAAGAGATTTGTTGAATTACATTCCTTTTGCTCACTGGGTCGATGCTCCGACCAGGAATCCTTTAGCAGATATTGATGCTGACTCATGGGACTCCAGCTGACGAGGGAGAAGATTTTGCATCTGGTGTGCTCAAGGTCGTGTCATGGGTTCATGGGTTTGTGGGAAAGCACAGAGCTGCAGGCAGCTGGCTGGAAAATGTGCACTTCTGCCACGTCTGCTCCTTCTGATACATCACGAACAAGGCACAGCAAAGCTCCAGAGGAGAATCCCAGCACTGCAAACACATGGCATGCAGACTGAGGCAGAAGTGTGAAAGTGCATAAGCTGAGGTCTAATTGAGTGAGTCATCGACTCAGAGCAATGAGGCTTGACAGGTCTAAGTGAGGAAAGGCCCGGAGGGGCTCTTCAGAGAAAGAACACTATTGCTACCACAGTTCAGCTCCTTGTCAGCCTCTTGCTAGAGCTGCAGCCTAGCCTTGAAACTATGACTTGCAAACGTTTGCAGAATATAAACTGCATAAGAAATTAATACTTGGGCATTTTGTAGTTCTGAATTTCTTGACTGAGCATTGTCTTTAAAGGAGTTTGATCTTGCTGCAATATATTTCCATTTCACAGCAAACTGGACTTTAGGGTAAAAGCCTAAATTGCCAGATTCTGCCTCTGGAATGACTGCATGGTGCTTGTCAGATTCTGTGGAAGCTGCTGGGTTTGAGGTGAGGGCTGAATATTTGGACTTGATCCTAAAAACAATTCCAAGTCCTGCTGTTTTATTCATTAGGACATAATCTAGACAAACAGGATTTGCAGAAGATTTTTTTTTTCTTTCATGTGAGATTCTTTAGGATGTATTTTATATTTGGTAAAAGTTGTTTGAAAAATGATGTGCAGCATAAATACCATTCCTGAATTTGGCTCCAGCTGAAAGTGACACATGCAGAGGAGATGGAAAAATATACATAATGAGAAATCTGACCTTAATCTACTCCCTTGCTGTGTTAATGCTCTTTAACTCAAGAGATATCCATAAGTAATAGAATTTTTAAAACATTTAACTCATATTTTTTAAACACAAATTAAATCACCAATGCATTTGAATAAATATGTTCAGTAATTTCTTTGCAACTAACAGCTGCCCTGGTGTTTGGTTCCCCAACATTGCTGTTAAAGCACTTGCAGGCTAATTTATTCTACACCTACCTGAGTCTTGCCAGTTCTGAGTAGTCAAGCAAGTCGACAGCTTAGTTTTTATTCCTTTCCTGTCACAGAGACAGAGAAATATCCCTGCTGCTGGTCTTATTCAGAGATGAAATTGCTCTGGAGTCTCATTAATATAGTGAATCAATGTGTTCTCCTGAACTGGCATGTTTTATGTACTTCGTCTCTCCTCCCTAGGAAGATACTATTATTTAGGAATCAAATCTATCCAGCAAACTAAAATTAAGTAATTTTCACCCCCCTTTATGTATTTTTCTAGCTAAAAAGTATTCCAAGCAGCATTCTAAATTATTCAAAACTCTGTAGTCTGTGGAATTTTCAATCTGGTGGAAACAGCTGAAAAATAAAAACCACATGCTCCACTGGCTCTGCATACAAGAGTCTGATTTTAATCCAGAGCTGCTGCATACTCTATAGCATGTGCCTCTATCGTTTGGTGTTGATATCTGCATTATGGTGAGAGGAATTATTCAAAGCCAAATTACTATTCAGGGTGGTAGTGTGAA
This sequence comes from Picathartes gymnocephalus, assembly GCA_013390045.1. Classification (NCBI taxonomy): domain Eukaryota; kingdom Metazoa; phylum Chordata; class Aves; order Passeriformes; family Picathartidae; genus Picathartes; species Picathartes gymnocephalus. The sequence goes on from WEKY01050492.1 coordinate 10,513, forward strand.
ACAATGAAAATGAGATTGCTAGAGGGGAAAATATATGCAACAGTTTGTATAGTGAGAGAAGAAAATTGGATTCATTTGCTGAAGCATTGCTTTCCTCTTTAACAGAGTTTAACCCCTTTACAACAGCTAAAATAAAGCTGTAACCTGTTTCATGACAAAATTCAAATACTTTTTCTACTGATATAGTTGTAATATTTATGGACGTAATCAGAAAATATCCTATAAGTAGGAAATACTTTGTTTAGACGCATAGGCACACTTTGTTGGAACAGTAGGAATAATTTGCATCAAAAAGTGAAATACAACCAAAGAATTATCCCCTTTCCTTTTATTAAGCTGTGAATGCACTGATTTTTCTTTCTTTGTTGCAAATGGAAAAGCTTTTCCTTCAATGAATGCATGTGGATCTTTAGTGAACTGGGCCCATGCACTTGAATATTCTGCCATGTCCTGTATTGGTGAGCTTCATAGCTCAGGATATTAATTTCTGTCCCTAAAATAATTTTCTTCCTTAGCTAACCAAGACAGTCTGACTAATAAATACTGAAATACAGTATAGAAGTAGTGGTTGGTTGCTACAAATTTGTGCTGGTCTACACCTCTTTTAGAAGTAGAGTCCCAACATTCTTCAGCTATCCAACTATTTAGAAGTCCTAATAAAACTTTTGGAAAGTCATCCTTGCCCTGTACTTTATTTCTGCAGAGAGAGAAAAAAAATTATCTACAGTAGCCATAAATTAAAGAGTTTCTCTGTAAATTTTGGTCAGAATTCAAAGTTTGCCCATCACATCTCACAAAACAAGATATTTAGAACACACCATTTTTTTAATAACTCCTTGGCAGAGCAAAATTTCCACCCATTCTTGAAAGGTTTGTGGGAAAGTGTAGCTCTGTCCTAATTGCTGCCTCTGAGTCCCCCCTCCTTTTTCTTACATTGTCTGTGCAGTTATTTTACAAGGGACTTCTGTACCTCAGGTCTGGGGGGTGATAGTGTTCCTATTTAATTTCTTTACTTCCTGAACTGTGTGCCAGACCAAACACTGGCATATGGACACATTTGAACTGGTTGCTAAATAAGCAATAGACACTTGTCTTCCTCCTTAAGGGCTGTTTGCTTACCTGCAGTTTAACTTCACTTATGTGTTTTCTAACTGGCTGTGGTAACATCCTTTATGTGCGATTACAAGAGCTCACAAAATTCCTTATTGACCAAAGAGATAATTCTAAAGACAATAAAGAAATGGAAATTCAAATTTAAGACCTAGGACAAACTGAATAATGGTTTTAAGGCTGGCTTTACTTTTATTAATATTAGATTTGTTAATGTTTTAAGTCTTCATTTATACAAACAAAACCCCCTGAACTGAGTTGTTTCTTTTCCAGCAAGAATGATGGGTTTTATCAATGTACATCTTCAACAGAAGAAATAAAGTAATTGTTACAATTTTCTGATTACTTGAGAAAGAATTATAATAAGTTACTGGGTGGGGTGGGGGGAGAGGAAGGCTGGGCTGGGCTGGGCTGTGATAAAAAGAAAAGACAGTAAATAACCAGATTTTTTTTTTATTTTTTTTTAAATCATCTATTCATGCTGTGTAGCACCTTTTCTTCTAGTGGAATTCTGCACTTTCTTTGGAATTTTGCAGCTTTCTTGCAAGGGGAAGCAGAAGGACAGGCACTGATCTCTTCTCTCTGGCTGCCAGTGATGAGACCAGAGGCAGTGGCATGAAACTGTATCAGGGGAGGTTTGGGCTGGGTGTTAGAGAAAGGTTCTTCACCCAGAGGTTGTTGGGCACTGGAACAGGCTCCCCAAGGCAGTGATCACAGCACCAAACCTGCCAAAGTTCAAGAAGTGCTTAGACAGAGCTCTTGGGCTCATGGTGTGATTGTTGGTGCCGTCCTGTGCAGGGCCAGGAGTTGGACCTTGATGATCCTTATAGGTCCCTTCCAACTCAAGGTATTCTATGATTATAGTAAGAAAATCTGTTCTATATATATTTGCACGATATACCTTTTAATGTAAGGTAGACATACTTACCCAGTGAATAGAGAAATGTTGCAACTGTTAAAACCTATTTTTAGAGATGGGCGAGCAGAGAAGCAGAAAGGGAACACACAAATTAGGGTAGGTTCTGTGATGAAGAGACCAGGAGTGCACTCCAAAGAGTGCAGGAAATACACCCCTGGCTCTGGTAGTGTCTGTGGCTACTCTTACACTAAACATCTGATGCTGAGATTTGAGAACTGAATGTTTTATAGCTGAAGAATGATGTATCTGCACTGTGTTCCAAAAGATCTGAAGAAGTTATCAGCTATGTCTGTGCTTTGAAAGGCCCAGTAAACTTTGGTCTCAGAGAGTTAAAAAATCAGGAGCTGTCCACGATGAAAGACACTGATAGAATTAACATATGGAAGCCAATAAATAGGTGCAGAATTCTGTTTTCGTACGTATGCTAGAAGATATCAGTTCTCTGGACCCTGATCATCCCAGTGACACATGTTAAATATCTCCCATTGCTGTGGCTTTAATAACCTTCCTGCAGATGCTGGAAGGCTGCCACACAGAGTGCAGCCCGGGCAGTAACTGTAGGAGCTTCTTCATTAGACTCCCTTCTTCAGCAGGGCCTGGGAATGATGGCTGCTTAATTCCCATCTTTTGTGTGATGGAGATCTTTCCTGTGTCATGCAATCTTGAGTTTATGTAGCATATGTTAATAGGTCACATGAATCTTTTTGAGGAAATTGATTACTGTTAGCTAACATTTAATTTATAACTGAAGGCTCTAGAAAGACTTCTATGCTGAATTATCTTCACATTCTCAGGTGGAATTTATCCTTTAAGAAAAAAAAAAAAGCTATTTACTTATCCTTGGCATTTAAATCACCAATTTTTGCAAAAGATATCAATTCTAGAAATAATTTTTTAAATCACTGAAGGTTATGACAATTATTTACCTCCTCCTTTAACTTTTGAATCAATACTGGTTACCAAGCTTGATCTCGTTTGCTGTCAAAACGTGGTACATCATATACCTGTAGCAGAAATAACTCTAAAAGGAATGGAGTATTTGGCATCATTTTAGAACTTAAGTGATCTGTAAGGAAGATCAATAGAAACCTAGAAACTGGGTAATTTTTATGTGCTGTGCTCTTGTAATAGTCTACCAGAGTAAGTAACAAACCTATTTAAGTGTTACAAAACCTGTTTCTAATGAGGGTGAGTAATTTGTGAGAAATATGGAATATCTCAGCATTCTGACTGATATCATGTTTGCTTGCCGTCTGCAGAATGAGATGAAATAAGTGTTCAGTTTTGTTCATTTTCTTCTTTAAGCAATATTGAGTTCTGTTCATGTGTCAAAAAGAAAACAACCTTAAAGTACTAAGAAAACAACCTTAAAGTACTGTTTAATGGAATGATGAATTAGGATCCTTTATCTTTGCCATATATCTTACATTTCTTAAAAATATGTTAATTTGATAATTCAAAGCTTGAAAAAGTTTCTTAATCTTAATTTTCTAGTTATGGATGCTTTAACAGTTTCTTGTTTCCAAGGTTCAGAATGAAAATGTTTGGGTAATGGGCTTCCTAAAATTTGGCAACAAGTGATAACACAAATCAGACAACTGTAGCAAAGGGGTGTGCAGACTTACTTATTAAACACATTCAAGTGCTCTCTGGCTGGATGCTCTGCTAATCTTTGTGTTACACCTATTTTGATACTGTAATGCCGTTTTTACTTTCAGAACAGGACAACTTCTTGAGCAAATTTATAAGTTTTGTCATTTTAGCTGTATATTGATGCCTGGATAGATCACAATAATTAGTCAATGTAAGATCGGTTGTGTTCTGAAAATGCTGATGCGGCTTCTGGTAGCAGCATTTTTTCAGAAATCACTGGACAATACTTTGCTTCCCTGCCTGAATGTGTCAAATGTGAATACCATGAAAAGCAAATTGTAAATAAACTTTTGCTTATTACCTGAGTGTGTTTGCATTACCTTAAGAAAGCACTTAAGGACTGAGTAGAAACTTTTTGGGTGTTGTCTTGAAGTTAAAACTTCAAACATCCAAAATCCAAGAGACGATACCAATTCAAAGCAAATTGCACTATGCTGTTCTAAGTCGGGTACAGCAAAGTACTTGTCTCTGTGTGCAGCAAGTGACAGAAGCGGTCTGGAGAAAAGTCAGGATCTCTCAGGCCAGAGCAGAGAGTTGGTTCATACTAAGACATGGCCACACAGCCTGAAGTTAGTATTCTTAGACCAATATGGGAATTACTACTTTCATAAGCGGGAGTTACAGCCTCGCACCACTGCGGGTGCCCGGGGTGTCCCTTGGGGAAGGCACCATCCCCTCTCCACGGCGTTTGTATGACAACACACACGCCTACTACAGGCCGGGCCGCCCGACCCTGTCCTCGCACGCCCCGCCGGCCGGGGGCTTCTTGCCGCCGATATCACGGCCCGCGGTGCCCATCCCGCCGTCCCCATCCCGCCGTTCCCATCCCGCCGACCCCATCCTGCTGTGCGCATCCCGCCGTCCCCATCCCGTCGACCCCATCCTGCTGTGCCTACCCCGCCGTCCCCATCCCTCCGACCCCATCCTGCTGTGCCTACCCCGCCGTCCCCGTCCCGCGGTTCCCATCCCGCTATCCCGGCCCCGCCGTCCCCATCCCGCTGTCCCGGCCCCGCCGCCGCGAGGCGCGGGCGCCCCCAGCAGAGCCGGCAGCGCGGGCGCGGAGGGAAATGCTCCCAGCAAATGCTCTCAAGCGGCAGCAGTCGGCGGGCACGTTTTAATGAACCAGCGCTTTAGAGCGGCTCGGGAAGGATCACTGTCAGCGCTCCCACTTAACGCAATTATAACTGTTACTCTTCTTAGGTAAGATTTAGTATTGCCGCGTTTTCTCGTGCTTTGTGTGCCACATTATCTTTGCCTGTGCTGTTTCGGTCGAACTCGTGCTCTGTTGGAGGAAAACGTTTATGTGGTGTACTGCGCCTTTGCAGATTCTTCTTTAAACAGTTACCCCGCTGTTTCCATGCCTTCCACGACTTCCCGTGAGCGTGACATGAAATTACTTGCTTTTGTTTGGTTTTGTTTGTATTGTTTGTTTGTTTGTGGTTTTGTTTTGTTTTGGAGTTGGGGCTTTATTGTTTGTTTGTTTGTGGTTTGTTCACGAAGTAACTGTCTTTGTTGTGGCAAGGGGTTCTCATAAGGACAATGTTCTGGCCATTCTGCTGCTGTAAAGGGTGCTAGCATTACCTGAAGTCTAGCTAGATCAGAGAAATGTAGGATTATAAATGTCAGTGAGGAATCACAGATTTGTCGGGCAGGATCACAGTTAGAAGTGCTGGGTAATATACGTAACTGGCTGAGTAACTACTGTTTGTCCCATGCTCACCTTTTTATAAGTACTGGGGTGGAAGAGAGGCAAAAGTTACGCTATAAATAGAACCACTTCACTGTGATTGACGTGCTCGGTGAATTGCCTGTGCACTGGCTGCGAGCGACAGCACCTCCTTTTCCGAGGCTGCTCCCCCATCTAGCGGCAGCTCTGTGCCTTGGCTGCCGGGAGAGGGATGGAGAGCTCCTCACTGCCCACCTTAGGCACAGAACTTACACATGGATTTGAACAACAGCAAGTGCGGCCCATCTAAGTTGGAGTCTATCTATACCAAACAATAAAAGACATACTTAATTTTTCTGCAGATGTTCATAACAGTTTTAATAGAGAAAAATGGGATTTAAATCAGGGAAGCTGCCTTGTCTGCTGGGAGCTTTGTAGGTGTGAGATTATTTCATGTAAAATGAGAGATGAGATAGGCCCAAACATATGGTACTAAATCTGGAGATAAGAATTCAATCATTCTTGTAGATCATTCATTATTAAAGGTGTGCTTGTCAGTGCTATTTTTACATTCTCCCATTAAAACATTATTTTTCTAATAGCACACAAGTTTCCAAATTGATTTGATTACCCGTATCTTTGAGCTGAAGACTTTTATATTTCTTTTCTGTAAAGCTTAATGCATAACCCCTGTCATGATGCATCTTTGTTTCCATACGAAGATTTTGTAACTAAAAATACAAGACTAAAATTTCTGTTTGGCAGCGGGTTTGTTATTAATAAAAATTAGCCATTGGCTCCTGTGCAGTGATAACAACAACATTGTCGGGTTGCTGATAACCTTCTATAAGAGAAAGCTCCTACAGAAATGCTCTTTGGCATTGGAAGAGCCTAGAGACTGTAATTTTAATTGTAGTGTCGAGGCAAGTTTAACAGATACCAGACAAAGAAAATCCAATAATTAAATAGCATCTAATCTTGATTGTCCATATAGAAACTAGAATATACCAGCAGAAATAGCTATTTTCTCATTCAGGTTGAATGCAGGAGCTCAGATGCTGGAGATTTGTAGGATTCTTTGGGATTAAGTCAGTAAAATACATTACACATATATAAAAACTTCAGCCCTTGTCATGAATGTTTAGTAGGAAAAAGCATAGCATAAAATCTCTTGTATTTGTGAAATTTGAACCTTGTTACCACTGTCTTTGTAGCTGTAAAATTGTCAGCCAGAAAGATAATTAACTTATTTAAACTAATGTAGCAAAACCTATAATATTTCATTATACCTGTATACTTGTCTCTTTTTTTATACTGGCACAAAGTCTATCAGTGTAAGTGCCAGCACAGATATGTATATCCTGGACCTGTAGTCTGGCGTGTTTTCACTGAGATTCTGTATCTGGTTCCAGAGAGTTCTTTAAACATTGCTGCTTCCTGGCATTTTCAATGCTGCAATTAATAATATTTTTATTATTATTGCAGGTTTGTTGATCTAAAAGACTGCTGACATAGATCACAGTCAGGTGACAAACATCGTTTTTAAGCTTTGCGGTTCAAAGCACTCATAAGCTGCCGTCCTTGGGAGGCTGAAATCCACAGTTTCTTTATCTTCTTCCACCACTTTTCATCTTACATTCTTGAAAGCTCTGTTGCCGCTGAGCAGTCAGTATTTTTCCTGGCCATTTGATTGTTTTCATGCTTTAGGAGGACATATGTGTATTTTATGTCTAGAATAGGACTGTACAAACAAAAACTGTTCCAAATTTTTAAGAGTAAAGCTAGTAGCTGATATAATTTTTTCTCTGAATGTTTTAAATCCATTTAATGTAGTTTTAAGGCTGAGTCGAGTTGACCATCACAAAACATTTCTGTTTCAGCTGGTTTCGGCTACAGGATGTAAAAAAATTCTCTGATTTGTCTCTCCAGGTAATAAACAAAAGATCTCTTGATACTGTGTGTATTAAAACAAGAGCATTGTAAATAGAGGATACAGTTAATATAATACAGAGCATTCCTAGAGGGCAAAAGATTTAATATGTAAGATAAACCTAATTGCAGTTTTTCAGATGGAACTGGGTTGTTCTGGAAAAATTATTTCGAATTTATCTGTGTATATCTAGTTTGAAATTAAATTAGCAATTGCTTGCTCTTTAAGAGGATACATAAAATGTGATGTCTGTAATCAAATATACCTGATCCTAAGTATCTAAGGAAATTTCGGAGACAAATCTATTCAATTTTGGATGGCAGCTACTTAAAACCCCTAGCTGTCCTGCAGTGTTGGCTCAGGTAGTGTCTAGCAAGTGCTGGAGCAAAATTTGACTGAGATGGACACAGGCACCTGTGTAAGCCAGCCCTTCATGTGGCTGGGGCTGCTGTTAACATAGCACGTAAGCATTTTTAAAAATAAAAATATTATCCAACCACACAAATTTGAAGTGTGTCAGACTTTGCAGGTGCATTTGAAGATGAAGGAGTTGGAACATTAGTGAAGATTTTTTTATCATGGGTGCTAACATGCTGTAGTAATGCCAAGTACGTGCTGTGATCTTCATGGAGCAGCTGCAATTTCAACAGCTGTACTGATGTTCTGATTTATGTCACTTGGGGATGCTTTGTTTTAACTTAGGCTAAAGTTTTGTGCCACAAGGCAAGAAAATTTAGGGAAGAATTAGTGGTAAATAATTCTTAATTACTACTGTTGATGTTGTGAATTTACTGCACTTGGAACATCCCAGCTGTGACTAGCAGAGATACTTTGGTTCATTTCTAATAAATGTGAAACTGCCTGTGGATGTGTAAATGTGTCCATCTGCTTTTCTGGAATTATACTGTCACCAAACAGGCATGAAATCCCAAAATGCATAAGTCTGTGTCTGGCAAAGTCTCATGGTTGCCTGTACTTCTCATCTTCTTCCATGCTTGCCTCTTACACTAATACTGAGCTTTGGGAGATGTTATCACACACCCAGAGGACTCTAGCTCAAAGCATACTGAGGTAATTCATGTGTATGATGCCAAGTCATAGCATTACATACAAACTACTTTTCAGTTACTCAGTAGAAAAAATAACATTTCCACTATCCAATGGGGGATAATAATTTTACTCTCTTACCAGTTGTTATTCATTAACATTATTTTGTCCAGTGGGACGCGGAAACAATTAATAATTCTAGTCCTTTCTAGAATATTATTTTGTTAAGAGTCACTGACAGGTTTGTCCAAAGTTCTTTATAGTTATTAGTCTGTCATTAAGAGGTTTGCCTTTAACTGTAATTCAGAAATTAAGACTATTTTCTCTCATAGGACCCATTTCTTAATGCTTCTTTTTAAAAAGATGGGCAAATTGTGTAATATTATTTCTAAATTTCCCTGCAATGTCTGTATTTTCATGTAGTCATCTCAGACAGTGAACATGTTCCTTGGTTTCATAATAAAGCAGGGAACCTGAGGTTAGATGATTTCTCAAAATACCTTTCAGTTGCATTGCAAGAGTCCAAACCAACTATTTTATTTCTGTTTAAATTTTTCTGGAAAAATTCCAGTGGATGAGGCTCAACACCACTCAATTCTATTTATTTCATGCTTCACTACTCTTACAGGTAGAGTTTATTTCAGTTCAGTTTACCTTCTTGCAACCAAGATTATTGCTTTTCACCCCATCTCTGGAAGGTGCAGAGAACAGTTTATTCCCTTTTCTGCTTAAGCCTTTTCTCTTTTGAAGAAAATGTCCCTTGCAGATTTTGCTTCTCTGGATAAAATAAATTAAATATTTTCAGTCTTTTCTCCTTGTCATATCTAGACCTCTGATTACTGTTGTCTTCTCATCAAGAAGAATGACACTCAAAACAAAACACAGCTGAGTGTTTGCCTTGTCCTGAAGTTTACAAACTGTGCTCTGATGTATATGTCGGTATGTTTACAGTTTTTTACTCAATACTGTTGACTTAAATCCAGCCTGTGGTCTGAAATGCCTTCTGGATCTGTTTTAATACCACTCATCACTCTTCTACTTCTGTGTGTTTGGTTATTCCTGTTTGTCTTCGTTATCATGTTCATTTTCAATGACTCTGGATTGCTGTGTTCACTCTGAACTTTGGATGCTGGTATTCTCACAGCCCTTTCCAGCTTCAAAGATCATTAGTGTATCCTACCAGGCAGTTGCAGCCTGGACCTGAATGAGTCAACTTGTTGGCTGTAGCTATGGAACTGGGCACAGGAACTGAGCATACTGCTCCTGTGGGTCTGCATGTGTTTTCATGCTGGATGTTTGGGTCTGCATCTCGTTTTGCTGTTCATTAAGTACATAGTCCTTGTTCTACTTAATCTTAAGATGGAGATAGCTGAAACTTGAAATTACAAGACTGATGGATGCAGAATGATTTGATTCTCTTTTTGTGGATAAATTCTGTACTCATTAGGCCTAAAACAAGAGCTGTGGTTATGTGTCAGAAGTGAGCCAAAGGCTTATGACCAAATAGTCACATTGGATTTTTAGTTCAGGTTCCAATATGCACAAGCGAAATTCTCTCACGCATACAGTTCCATATGGAAGTGGTGTAACAAATGGGTGATGATGTATTACATTTCCTCAACCCTTAGTTTATTTAAAACACGTTTTATTTTTAAGTAGTTTGAGTCACATTTTAGTTTCACTTCCATGAAGAAAGCTTGAGCTATGTAAGGTCAAGTGGTCTGTTCATTCAGGATGCATCACTTCCTTCTAAGAGCTGATAGGTTATACAAGCTTCCTATGTGCTCTGGATACATCAGATACTGCTTTGTCCTCTGTATTTGATGTGTTTCTTCTGCGGAAGTACTGAAGATAAGTAGGAACTTGAGTTCATGTTAGTCATGCTTCTAAGGCTTCCAAGAGTATGATCTCTTCACTTGGGCTGATGCCCACCTCTGAGCTGTTTCCAAATACTTGTTGGACTCCTGTTCTACTCCTCTCTATTGCCAGCAAGTACCTGAATGTCACAACCCACAAATCACAGAGATGGGGCGACTAGGAGGTGATGCAAAAAGTCTTTATCAGTCTCATGGTGGAAGGGTGAGACAGAAAGATGTAAAATCTATGCCACAGCACTAGAAGCCGAGGTTGCAAAGGTTACATTTCCTTAAATAAACTTTTCAGTCAATTAGCATCTGACAAACAGTTTGTTAGCAAAGCTTACACCAATCATTATTTTTTACCTCACGTGGGTCTATTAGAATACACTTATTCTCAACTAATTTTTGCTCTATAACCTTGTACTACTATATTGTTACATTCAAAGATTTTCACTAACTTTATTTAATGCTGAATGCATGTTTTGTTTCTTTGAGGCACCTGTGTTCTGGCTTTAAAGGCTTTTGTTCCAACTACAGACTATTCTTTGTGCTTTGTGTTTTTGCAACTTTACTTTTGCAACATATCAGATCCATTCCCACAGTTGAAGCTCGAACTTCAATTCTTGTCCAATCATATCTCTATCCCACGGTTTTTCCACATCTGCACATTTTTTTCTCAATGTTAGCATACAGATGAGGAAAACTATATGGGTTTTCAATCTGACTCAGAATTGTCTACAAACCCATTCTTCACACCAGAAATCAATGAACTATATTAACTAAGGGTAGCTTTATGATATCAAATTTTGTCCTGCATATATGTTTGCACCCAGCAGTTAACTAATATTTTCCAAAACCATTCTCTCTCTGGTCATGCTCTTGTCATTCTGCAGAGGTGAGTGCCAGCCTCCATGCACAGTTGTCTAGGCTGTCTCTCTACCTCTTGACACCAGCACCTCAACCTGGATCAACACCTGCTTGCTCTCTGTAATGGGGAAAGAGAATGTTTCCTATGGATTTTGTTGCAGGAAGTTTTGCAAAACTATGGTCTCATCTTTGCCCTTCATTTTTCCAGGCTCTGATAACTAGCTAGACAGGTAATACTGTAGCTGTGGGGATAAAGTCATGCAGAGAACATTGAAAGAGACTATATAAAATTGTATAGCAGCCAGAGGTGTATTTATAGTGTATGTTTGTCTAAAGACTTAATTTTTGCTGGAATAACTTATCCAATATAAACTAAAGAATAAATGAGATTGCACACCCAAACAGCATCTAAATGCTCTCTGCTTTCAAGATCCTGTCTTTATTTATACTTTTCCCAGAGTTTCCTAGACTTCAAACTGAAGGAGACCTAAATGCAAGTTTGATTTATCATTCCTTTTTTTATTCCTACTTATATTCATAATGATGGAAATCAGTTGAAATTTAAGTTATAGTGACTCTGCATAGAAAAAGCCTAGTGAAGTTGATGACAAATGTGCTGTTCATTGCAATGAAAATCAGATGCAATAGCCCTGAAGCTATTTGTATTCTCCACCTGCTGGAGATTCATTAATTTGAATATTTTGATAAGTGTTAAAGTGGAATGTTGAAGTGAGAAATTTGTAGCATGCCAAAAGACATGCTTAAAACCTAGTATATTTTTGTCTAAAACTGTATTACTATTGCTTAGTTTGGGTATGAATTATTCTCTGACAGCACTAGTCAAGCAGTCTGGGTAGCTGCTGTCAAAAGCAGCAGTGAAGAGGTGCTTTTCTTCTCACAGTTTCCCAGGTTCTCACACAAGATCTCCAACTCATTCTCCAGAAACAATGCGATTATAACCAACTCCCTGCACAAACTTTAAATCAGGAGTCTACAAACTTGCCCCAAATAACTACCACCTGCACTGGTTAACTCCATTAATAAATTTGCTTGTGGATCCCAACCACAAATTGTCAGCACTGTCAGAAATCATTTCAAGTTGAAGTAGTGCTTGGTATCCCTGTCCAGCACTGGGCTGTCAGGACATTAGCCAGAGTACAGTCACAGGGTTGTCAACTCTAGCTCCTGATAACTCCGAGCCAGGCAAATCTGTGGGAAAGGGAAGTACAGTCCCACCCATTTTACGCAAAGGGGACCGAAGTATAAGAACACGTGACTTAACAATAACAGCGCCACAAAGAGTGGAGATGTTACCTAGTTCAGTCTTGAGTCTCAGCGACCAGACTTCATCAAGGTTCTTCTTCCTATCATTCCATCACCAGTGTGCAAAGTTCATGTAACCAGACTACACAAAGCTACAGCTGTACGATGCTTTTCACAAATACCCATGTGCTTTTTGGAACGAGAATTTAGCTTATGCATATCAAATACTTCAATAATCAGGAAGTTCAAATATTTATCTTTTACTAAGGAAAACCACAGTCAGATTAGAACTTAATAATGACAATTCTCGTTTGAGTTATACCCTTCAATTTTTCAGAGAGGAGAAACAAAACACATAAAAAGAAGATTTTTTAATGATATTTAACATCCAGAATACAAACAATAAGTTAAACACAGTAAAAATAATTAAATAAAGCTTGAGGTTCCAGCCCTCATACAAATAATTAAAATCTATAAAATAATTCAAATCTACACAACAAACAAGTTTAAAAATAAACCCAGAATAAGTCTTGGGGAGAAAAAGGTCACTTCCATATAATATCAGTTAAATGGATGGAAATAAATTTCTGACTTTTGACACCTGCAGCCCTTCAACAAATGCCAAGTCCTTAAATCTTCTCCGGGATGCATAGGTACATGCAGAGGTTGCATAATTAGACTTTCCAGGGGAACCACACACCTTCCGGTGTGACCTGGAAGTCCAGCAAGTTTCCAATTTGCCTTCTTGAAGCACAGTTCTTAAGTGAAATACATTTAGAGTTTGTATTGCTGACTCAGCTACTACCTCTTTTTTTTCCCTCCACTTTTTGATGCCAAGTCTAATCACTCTATTTTAGTAGTGCTCTTAACAGGTTAGGTCTGTGGGACTTGAGTCTTAGTATTATTCAGTACAATGAGGGGAGATTTTAGACTCAGGTCATGTATAAAATGAATACTTGAGTTAAGTAAATTGAAACTGTTATCAATATTTCCAGAGCAAATGCTGGTTCACAAATGAAGCAGACCGCTAACTTGCTATGCATAGTATCATGCATGGGAATACTCATTTAAATGTTAAATATTTTAGCTTCCCACTGAGTGTTTTCCAGGTAATTCAGAGTAGTAAGATAATATATCAACCATCTCTGCCTCATGCCTCAGGAACACTGATGTGAATGACTGACCATACAAGCATTTAAAATGAAAGCCTCTCATGACGTTCAGGTCTTCACTGTCCTGGTATCAGTATAGGCTAAATCTTGTTCATTTCAGTCCAGCTGTACAAAAAAGGTCACTTTGGTTCAGGAAGAAAATGACTCTTGGCAACTACCCCATTCATGCTGGAGTCAATCCAGTCAAGGTATTGAGTAACTCTGGTGTAAACACCAGGCTTGTTTTCCTTTGCACAGCCATCTCCCCAGCTGACAATCCCATAAACCATCATCCTGCCATTGTGCTCACACACCATGGGGCCACCGGAATCTCCCTGACAACAGAAAGAGAACATATTAGGTCATTTTCTGCAGATGGAGCCTGTAATTATTGTATTTCTAGAGTTAAACAAGCTAGCAGGGACCTATGAGCTAAAGCTTTGATCTTTTGAGAACATTGCTTAGATGAAACAGAAGGTTTGGCATCTGCTGTGACTTGAACAGTCCCTAAAGCTAAGGAGTTCTCTAGTTCTCCCTAGCAGGATACCAGGAAATAGTTACCTTGGAAAATCCTCCATCCCCATCCTAAGTTTATAATCACATATTAGACTAGTGATAAAAGGTCAAGACCAACACGCCCAATTCTTCATCACAGAATCAATTGTCTCCCTGTGTGTAAGGTACCTTCTACACTTGAGGACACTTGCTCTGTTCTGAGACTCCTATGGTCGCTCTGCCCAATAAGGGTGCAGGGAAATAAATCTGGTTTTGAGGAACCTGAAGGAGCTCAGCCTCCCCTGTAATCTACCCTTGCAAAGCTATAGTTCAAGTGCAAGCTGAGATTAAAACAGTTGCTATATAGCTCTGATGGATATCTATTGGCTATTGCTTGAATAGATTGAAAATAAGGCCTTGAGGAAAAACAGTGGCTAAGATACTGCACTTCTTGCACCTCCAAAGGAAGGCCTGGAGGGGGTAAAACCTAACTCTGGGTTCCAATTTTATTCCAGATGTTTGGAAACCCTACAGGTCAACTCCACTTGATATGGTAATTTCCAGTTACATTAGAGACTCTTGTGACTAGTAGAATTACAAGATGTCACCAACTGATCCATATAGTGTACATGCATTTGAAATCATTTAGAAAATAAAACAAACCAATTTTACCTTGCAAGCATCAATCTGCCATGTGGGATCTCCAGCACAGACCATATTGTCAGTAACTCTAATATTGTCATAGTATTCATATTTGCATTTTCTCTGTGATATTAAGTTCACAGTGGCTGACATTAGTCTTTGAGCATAGAAGATGTCATCTGCAAAGAAAAGTGTTTCATTATTTTCACCATCCGAGACACAAAAAGAAGCAAGAAACCCCCTATAACACAATTTCTGCACTTAAATTAGCATGACCATTCCAATTGTCCATTGAAGTTCTTATTTCCACCTTAGGCAGCATTGGTTTGCTTTTACTGTCAATAAGTAAGTTTCAAAGAGAAAAACAAGTGTTCCAAATACAGAATATAAAGTTTTGTTTTTAAAGAGTTTAATAATTTTTGATGGAAATTCTGCAGAAATGCAATCCTTTGCTAATCCTCCCACACGGCTTTAATTTTTTTCCACTCCTCCTCACATCAGGAATGATAAAAATTGTGGTTTACATTTCGTAAGTTTGACAAGTAAGAAAAGCATCAGATAGGAAATGCCATAGACAACTAGAGAAGATAATAGCAAAGATGATCTTCAAGAGATGCACATAGAATACATACAATAGAAAGGAATCTATTTTAATACTTCACAAATCATAATGTAAAAAACATTTGCACCATTGTGGAAGAACAACTTTGGGAAGAGAAGTCATTCACTTACAAAAATCTTGTTTTCCATAGCCAGCTATTTCACAATGGGTATGCTCTTTTAAGTAAAGGTTCCTCTCTGGCAAGCAGACTGTTCTGACATACTTGGATTCTACTGCACACTGTCCAGAAGTCGTCCTTATCCTTATCAAAGCTATGAAACAAGTCAGAAAACATATGGTTAGATTTATAAAGCAACTTTTCCCCCTCAAGTTCTGACAACAGAAGTATTTGGTACAGTTAATTGGAATAGTTGCAATTATATTTAGTTCTGGTTACACATGGCTCCCCTCATGGCTTTTGGAATGACAGTCATTACTTAACATCAACATTAACTTCCCCAACACTAAAATTGACAAATATTCCAACTTGAACTTGCTTCCTCAAAAGGATAGGGGCTAATAGCTCAGGGAAGAGAGTCTTCTGCAAGAGTATCTTTAAATGTTTTAAAACATCAGCTTTTTGACTGGCTGTAGAGAGTAGCACCCACTACCCTGAATGGCTTACCAAGATATTCTTAGATTTTCTTTACTTTAGCAGCAGCAGGAGGAATCTAGAAGGGGTGGTAGAGTTATAAGTGTCAAGTGCAAGAGTGGCAAGTGTGTTCTGTGCAAGTTGCAAAAATCCATCTCTGACGTGGCTGTTTTAGGAATAGGCTTGTGAAACCCAGACTTCCATAGAAGTCTGAATTCATTCAGTATAACCTTCAGCTAAATGAGGTGCCTGATGTGGCATTCCCATGCTATATAATAAAACCTACTGTGCGTGCATTTTTTCATCATTTGCTAAACATACAGTCTGATCTCTAGACACATAATGGCAGAAATGGAATGCTGCCACCAGTGGTTATAGAAAAGCCATGTCTTCCACAGGTCCAGAGACTGCCTGCCAGGTCGATAGGTACCATAACCAAAATTGATACAAGTGCAAAAACTGTCAGCACAGGCCTAGTTTTCAGGCTGTTCCTGTTCCCCTTCTTCCCATCTCAGGTTCTACTTCTTTTAGAAGATGCATGCCACAATTATGCAGCCTTCACCTATCCCAGTGTTTTAAAGGCTCATATTAAGATGATACTTACCAATATCATTCTCATTGCCACCTGTCTCATCTGTAAAGTCAGGGTGAGAGATGATCTTATCAACCATGAATACTTGTTCCTTATCATCAGTAACATTCAGTATGGACTTTCCAAGGAAGACTTTGTAGATGGATTTGTTTATTTCTCTTATTGACCTGAGTGAAAGCAGAGAGATTGATGAAGACTACTGATTTCTGAGAGTAAGGGCAACAGCTGAGATCCAGTCCCAGTTACTTCATATTTATTTTGATGCTGATAAGAAAGTAAAATTTAGTCAGCTTTGAAAGTTGATCCAATATTCTGAAGGAAAGCATCCTAATTTTCCATTTGAAAGGATTAAGACAGATATTCAGACATTTTGAAACACACCTAACTGGCTGCTACTAATACAAGGCATTGGCCTTGAGAATCCTCTGCAGGATGCCAAAAGGATCAGCTTTCCACAGAAAAGCCAACAAAAAACACCTACAGATGTATTACATAGTTCATCACCATCAGTACAGTTACTAAGTTTGGGGAATGGCTAAGGTAAAAATGAAAACCTGGCACCAATATACACTAGATTGTTTAAATTGCATCCCACCCAACTGTCCACACCTTGCTAGTTCGTTCTGCTAGATGTAGACTCCCAGAGGCTTAACGTTTCTTTGGCTGCTCTTCTTGTTTTGTTCAATCAAAGGAACATTCTTACAGTGGTGCGTTCCAAAGGGTTACTCAGTAAGCATCGCACCAAGAACTCAGTTGAAAGTTGCAAATAAGAAGCCCATGGAACTGGAAACTTACGGAGTATGGAAACAGTGCGCTGCCGTGAGCACCCAGCAAGGGTCGATGAGGCTGCCGCCACACAGGAAGTGGTCCATGCCCCTTATGTTTTGGAAGATGCCAGCTATCCAAGGCTGAGACTCAACCTCTGCCTGCCTTCCACCAACAATCTTGAAAGTCTTGCTGATGCTCCTTTGACCACATGTAGGCCCTGCAAAAGAAAAATTTTGTTCAGATGTTCTTACAAATAAACTCCAAACTTGTACTACTAAAAATAAAATTAAAAAAAACAAACAAAACCCCAATTGTGTTGAAATTAATATTACTTACCACACTTCTCTATGTTGCAAGGTGTTTCTTGAATGGCAGATCCTCTTTTGGTGTAACACCAGGGCCTGTTGCTTCCATTCGGGTTTCTAAAACAAAGAAAGCATTCTTTTCATAAAGACAGTTTTAAAAAGTAATAGTATCTTAAAATTCCAAGTGTTGTGGAAAAAACCAAAATACTTTGTTGCAAGATAAGCCAGGGAAAATAATGCTTCAGAAAGTTAGATTCCAAATGTTTTTAGTCAATAATTCAGCTCTGTAATATTATACTTTAAAAACATGTTCCTCACTCAAGCACCTCTGGGGCTGTGATAATAAAAATTATCACAGGAAGAATGCTGCTTTTCTTACCTGCAGTAGCTGTGTTTTCCCAGCCCAAGCTGCAAAGCATTCTCTGAGTAAGCATGGTAACGATCCCTCCTTATTAGTGAGGGCAAGTTCCATGGCAGACATTTGTCTTCTGTTGCCATCCCTCTGTAGTCCTCTCCATTTCCAGTATAGCATTGGCTGTCAGTGTCTGAGAAAATAAATATTTTATTAGCAGTGTGGTCTTGTTTATAAATGTTCTGTAACAGACATGGACAAATCCTTCTAATGAGGAAAAATGTTCTTGCATCACACTCAAAAACAGATGCAAAATCTAGACTGACTAGATATTGTTATTAAATTTGCTCTGTATGAATTCTGAGCATCAAGTATCTTACACTTTAAAGCATGCATATTAATTCTTTAACAGTTTAAGTGAACTTCACAATCTAATAAGTTCTTCTGCTTCTGAACACTGACAAACTAGTTCATTTTTTCTACCCCAAACTAAATGTAAGGTTGACATAAGCAACCTTAGTGAGGAGGCAGGGACAGGAAAAATTAGAGATCCTGATTTTGCACCAGCATTTACTTGTTTCTCCTCATTTAGCCTGTTAGCATAAACTGCTAAAGTCTAACCAGTCATGTTTCTGGGTAATACTTTCACTTGGCATTTCATATTAATTTTTTTTACGATCTTTTAGAGCTTTCCAATCAATTTAGTTAGCATTAAGGAAGACAGATACTCTACCTAGCTCACAGTGAATCCCAGTGTATCCATCTGGACATATGCAACGACCAATTCCACTAAAGAGGTAATAGGTAATGCATGTTCCTCCATTCAAACAAGGGCATTCTGTAAGTAAAAGACATCACTAATTATAGGCAAAACATTTGAATGAGGAGGTGAAATGTAATTGAAAATTAAATTTTAGGTGTTTCTTCTTGTATGAAGGTGTAAGTACACGATATTAAGTTCTTTTTAGGTTCAAACAGAACAGGCAGATGCTTACCTTTGTGTTCTGATCTGCGTTTATATAGCCTGTAGTACTTCCAGCTATAAATCTACAGGAAAAGGAAGAAAAAAGGATTTTTAGGGAGGCAGTTCCTTTTAGGTGGTTTGATCATCTTTTATAGGCCCTAACTCTGGTTCCCTACTGCATACCTTTAACAGTTTAGGTTTTTGCATGTAGCTACATGCTGAACCTGCTCTGTGGAATCTGGATATGAATGAAAAGTGGAGCTCTAATTAAGCAAAGCAGAACAGGGAAGGAAAACTAATCCCATGTCATGCAAACTAAAACCATGAAAAAAAACTCAAAACCCCAAGCTCACAAAAGCCCCACTGAGCTGTGCCACTGCATCAGGTCAACATGGCAATTATTTATGCTGTAAGAACCTAAGCAGCTCATAATGGTTGCTGTCCCTAAAATAGGGACGGAAACTTCACCCTCTCCACCAAGCAGTGCAGCAAAGATGCAACATTTATCAGTTGCTCCTGTCATTGTAGTGACCTTGGTGCTTCACATTTGTGCCACACAATAAAAGCCAGAAGACTTATCCAACAGTGGATTCTTGTTCTGTCCTTCAAGGTATTCCCTCTGCTTTGCAGACTGGGTATGCCTTTCTCCATGAAATAAAATTAGGCTTTTGATATACTTAAAACTTACAGAGTCTAATCCTGTGGTAAGTGCGCCCAAGATTACTGTGAGGAGGATGAGTAACTTCATGTTGTTAGTTAACTTCTCCCTTCGTTCTTCTTCTATCTGTATTATTTGATTCTGAAAATAAAAGAGGAATTTAGTGTCATGCTGTAGCTTGCAGTGTCAGCTTTCTTGCTTCTATTGTCTTCAGAATAAATTACAACATGACTGATGAAGAATTAAGCATTTACTTGTAGTAGGATATCAGCTTATTATTTCCATATATTAAATTAGGCTATACTTTGAAGCTTTTTTTTTGTACAGGCAGGAATACAACCACTTTTTTTTAAGAGTGTAAATGAAGCAGGGAAAGGGAAATTGGAAAAAATCCATACTCCATTTTTGCCATGTGGACTAGAAGTTGGAAATTGGCAGATGTATATAGCTGCTGTCCAACTGTCTATACCTATTTAACTGACCATTGCTACCTCCATGGAAAGCACTGAGCATGCAACTTCAGGGTATGAAAAAGAAAGCTCCTTTTCTCAGTACCTCTGTAGTTATCAGCTGCACCTTGTAGATGCTCAGCACTTAGGTAAGCCTGGCCACCTCACCGAGTGCCTCTGACAACTGCCAACTCTTGAACGTCTGCTGGTTTTGTCGGCTCACTTGTTTACAGCAATAGAGGTTTACAGCATATTCTGCCTTGATTTCTTATATGCAGCTGGATCTTGTAGCCAAGCACGTCTTACCAACGGTAAATAATTATCTTGTGACAACAATGGGGGGTGCAATAAAGTCCCATATGTGTTTTTCTCTTTTTTAAACGGCAATGTAAGTCATGGGAGTATTTTTTCAAAGCATTCTCACTTTCAGAAAACTGTAAAACTTGATTTTTAAAAGATTCCATGGGAATCGCAGTTATATTTACATTAAAAAAAAAAAGAAAAAGCAACGCAGTAGAAGAGAATGTACAGAACTGAGCTGGTGCTGAAGATCTGCTCCACACTGTACCCTGCCTCAAGTTTCTACATTGCACTAATTCCAGTTTGGTCCTGCAGACTGAATGCCTGCTGATATGTGGATTGCACCTTCTAGTTTGACTTTAGTTGGAAGAAATGGAGTGCAAGTACTCTATAGCTTGTTACTGAACTCTCCTAACATATGTTAAGTTCACATACTCAGTGGTGTGAACCAAAATATAGGGTATAGAGAAGCTCAATAGATACATTTCGAAAATACACGTTATTGGACATTATGCAAATGAAAATGCTAATGTAGATGCAACCTTTGCTTGTAAGCAGGTATCATAACACAAGAAAGCAAATCATGCCTCAGGTACTTGGCTGTGCACGCTTTTCAGATTCAGATGAGATTTCAGCAGATATACTTTCCTTAACCATTATTAAGACAATTATTTTTAGCATTTTTGGCAGCAATGCAAGTAATTTGTTCTTTGTTACTATAATCCGTTTCTCAGACCCAGCCTCCGCATCACAAACAGCAGTACTGCTGATTCCTTTAAAAATTCAGACATACTGTGGCAAGTCGAACTGACCTTCCCCGCTGCTGCGATACTGCATCGCAGCAGTTTTTCGGGTTTTTTAAAAAAAATTCAATGCAATTTAAAGAGCAATCGCTTCACCCCGATCGACGTAGACGCAGCAGTGGCGCCTTTAGCTGCCGACTGGGTTTCAAAGGCATGGCACTTACCGGCGGCGGATCAGCGATGCCGAGGTCGCGGAGCTGCGGCAGCTGCCGGGCAGAGCGCGGAGCGGGCTCTATAAAGGCCGAGCCCGGGCGGGGCCGCCGCCGCTGCCGCCCTGGGGCGGCTCCGCACCGCCCCCTCGGCGCTCCACCGCGCTGCAAACAACGCTGCGGAGTGACTCAAGGAGGAAATTTTTTATGCTGCTTTTCAGTTTCGGGGAAGGGGGGTATGGTTAGGGCGAGCAAACAGCTTTGTACAGGGTACGATTTCCGGAAGGGGCTCTTTGGCTTCCCCGCGGCAGTCAGCAATTCCTTAGGGGCATTTATAAAAACAAAAGAGAAATATGATTGAGAGCTATGAAAGGAATGACTAGAAACATGCCTGGAGACATGACAGAATGATAACAATGATAACATGTATGTATATATGCATTAGCAATAACCGTAGAATGACTATGAAGCATGCCTGGAGATAGAAGCAAATGTGGTGTATTTTATTCATATGGTGCTACCCATAATGAGAAAAGCACAAGTGATTTTTAATCAATAGAGGATTAAATTCTTTCAGGCGTGGGTTAAACACAGCCCACTGGGAGGGAGTATTGGGTCAGAATGTGAGCTTGAAGCACTGGGTGTGTTTTCAGAGAGCTGTCTTCAGCTGAAATGCAGGACATTGGAGCAAGTAGGGTGCAGTTCTCATGCCAGCTGGAATCTGTTAGGACACGGGGCTTACAGCAGGTGCTAAACTCATCTCCTCCAAATTACTTACGCTCCCTTGAGTCAACCCTAGAGCCTGCTCCTGAGAAATTTGTCATGGTTTTCTTATAATTTCTGTCTCCCAAAGAGGTATTCAAAGCAGCTCATTTCATGAGATGAGGATGGAGATATGTAGTGACAGATGTCTAAGAATGCAGCCCTAGCACTGCAGATAGTCTTTCCTGGCCCACTTAAACGTGATTTTGTTCACATTATACTGTGATATTATAGGAATGCAGTGAATAACAGCAAACCGGTACATAATATTTGTGGGTGTATTCATAGGGTTTAGCTTCAGGTAGTGCAGGTTACTAAGGTGAGGTAGGTCTCCACAGTCTATGTAGCTGATGAAGAACAGTTTCTTTAGAGGTCAGGTTAGAGAAGGAGTTGACCTGAAATTCCCTCAAGAGAAAGGTTTTCATAACTTGACAATTCAGAGCTTAAGGAGACAACCTTTCTGTGTTTGCCATGTAACAGCTGGTGTGAGTATGGCTTAGCTTTCTTCCTCCATCACCATCTTCTATCTGTTTCAAGTCTGCGGTATAACCATACCTTTATTTAGGTACTGACTGCTTACATTCTCTATTCCTTTCTGTTCAGATCTTCAGACTTACATCAGAGCAGATCTCACATTTGCAGAAAGCACACTGAGTTCACTTCAGTGAATGGCAGGAACTGAGTCAAGAGAAACAGCTCAAGCTGGAAGTCCATAAGTGAATGTAGGTAAGGAATAAGCCTTTCTGAATTTCAGGAGAGAAATTTGTCTCACATTCTGTGGTGACTTAATATATCAACATGACAAGTAATTAGACCCTCTAAGAAACAGGGCAAAAAGTATCAGGGTAGAATCCCTGTGGCACTCTCTTCATTTCAGAGGAGTGGCTATCAACTGAACTTATCCTAAGGAATCAGTTCTGGAGAGTGGAAAATAATCCAGATTTTAAAAGCAGTCCAGAACATTTACTGAATTAATTTTAATACACCAATCTTAGACACAATAAATGAAGAAATAGGTCATGGTTTGATTCAGCAGGGAGAGCAGGGAAGAGCCTGGATGCAGGAAGAAGAGGGCTCCTCAGGCCTGGACAGCACCTCTCCTCCGTCCTCCATGCACCCAAGGAAGAGGCTCTAGGCCTTCCTCAAACTCTCCTTCTGGAAAAAAAAGTCAACCCTAGAGCAACTGTGTTCTCTCTTTCATATGTTTGTTTCCTGAGAAGTGTGATCAGTTATCCTCTCCCTGAACCTTTGACCAAGCTGTGCAGATGCCCCCTCTTCCTCATTTTCTCCCTTTCACCTACAGGTTCATAATTGTTTCCCACATCCAAGAACTAAAAACTTTTGTTGTTTTCACTCTGACACAGGATACAGCAAGATTCAAATCTCCCTTTTTCTACCATTCGTCATATACTCAGGTTTTACTGAAATACTGCACTTCTTAAGTACATGTAGAAGGCACCCCAGGGCTGTGGTGTCACTCTGTTTCCATCAGAATGGTGACACCTACTGATCAGAAATTCTGACGTGCTTGCAGTGCTGCTTTAAAGCTATCAAATTCCTTTGGTCTACATATGTGTACTACCTAGATAGGTAAATGAGTTATAGTTGACTCTGGACTGGACTGAACTGAAAATGTGGTTTAGTAGAAAGATACCCAAGCCAGCTGCAAATAAGTTTGTTTTGGTATTCCACATAATCTCACAGCTGCATCATCTCTGTGAGCATTAAATGACTCTTAGGGAAGCAGAAATGTATGAGATAATTTCCAGTCCTAGATTCACTGAGCTGGCTGGTGGCTGGCACAACAAGATCTGAAGTGAAGTTTCAGGTAACAAATCCTTGGAACCTTGTTATGTGCCCTGCCTTAAGGCAGAGATCTTGGAAAATCTGTAGCATGGCACTTCTGCCATGTCCTCTGTCTGACCTCAAAGCTGGACCTGCCTGCACAGATGGGAAATGCACAGGCTCAGGGAGTGGGAGGGATAAAATAGGAATGGTTCTGCTACCAAGGAATTTTTGGTAGCTTCAGGGTCAGCATTTTTTCTCTTTTGCATGTCTCAAGACTTTAGAAGGGCCTGGTTATAGGCCATGTCTTCTCTCCAGGAGAAAGCTGTGATAGGACAGAGGAAAAGCAGGTCTTTATAACTCAAAATCAAAGTTGTTTGGGAATAACAGTGAACAAAGTTAAATGCCTACTGCAAGGCTCTCAGTGGAAGTGGAACTTACTTCCCCATTAGATACTGATAATGAGAAGTCATGAGGCTTAAGGGAGAAATGCTTGTACAGACTTGTGGACAGGTTTTGTATTTTGAGAGCCATGTTGTGCTTTCCGCAGGTTGTTTCCTTTTCCTTTTACACATCTGTGGTTTCATCACTTTGGGCTCTTACCAGAATTTGGCAGAGGTGTGGGCAGGATGGAAGGGGGAAAGACTTTGAAGAAAAAGAGGTGATACGGGAAGTACTAGAGTGACCTTGTAGAAGACACTTTACCTGCTTAGTAGGAGTACAGCATCTACATGAGAAAATACTGCTTACAAAATCTCTAATCATTCGCTCATTTTTGTGGTCAGGGCTGTTAATAATAGGGCTTTATCTATTTCTCTTGTTTGCACCTGGATTATAGCACAGAGTAAAGAAAATTTATACACCAACTCTGAGCTCCTAATATGATTTGAGTCTGTAGTCATATAGCACTTCTCTAAAAGAGAAGTCAGATGAAGTGGATCTAACCCTGAAGAGCAAGTAGTATCAGACCCACAGCCAGGCAGTTCTTGGGTTATTATGATTTTGTGTTTTAGTTTTCAGTTCAACATAAAAATCTTGCTGATTCTTTTAATTTGTTGTTGAAGTAACTTGAATGTTTCAGACTAATCGGCCTGCCTGACTTAGCAAATTTAGGAAAGATAACATTCCATTCCAGCTAGATGAGAACACTGACCCTCAGAGAAATACAGGGGTTTTATCTCATGGTGGTGCACTGAAAGAGATTGTGAGGTTTGCATTGTTCTGCAGAAGTTGCTGGGGTGGAGGTATTATTGGTTACAGTGTTCATTTTCACAGCTGACAGTAAAATATTAAAACTCAAGAGAAATACCATCCACCATACATGGACTCTGGTGGTCCATCAGTAAACTCCAAAAGGCTAAAACTCCCAGGGAGTTAAATAACTGTATAAGTATTAGTAGCAAGAACTGCTACAGAAGTGCTGTTCTACAAGGAAAATTTGGGCTGAGGCTTTCTATTGCCTTAAGTCTGGTGGTTGTGTGGGGCATGTTCTGATTTATATCAAGTATAAGTACCATCAGAATTAGTCCTTTGACTAGTAAAATGTCTGGGTTGCCAACATGACTTACCATGAAATAGAAAAATCATTTTCAAGTCCTCTCTACTCACGGTACATTATGAACGGAGAAGTTTAAATTTGCATATGAGCAGTTTTGTGTGCTTAAACCTCTGTCATCTCAAATGAAAGAGCAGGGTTAAGACACACACAAAAGCTAACACCTAGAAGTCATGCCAAAATATTTGCATGAGTTGTCATCTTTATAATGATAATAGCTTGTTGTTGTCATTTTTTTTTTTTAAGAACTCAGTTTGTCATTGAATTAAGTAGACCCAGGTATGGGTATAAAATTTAAAGAACATAACTTTATTTACTTTAAAGAACATAACTTTATTTACCATTGCTTTATGTATTGGAATGTAGCTTCAAACTCAAACGGTATTTGGTCACAGTCAATTTTGGATTAGGGTAGAAAGGATTTTAAGGCAGCCAGAAAATGTGTTACAAGTTTAAGGGAAATTTTCCAGTATAAAGTTGATTTAGATTATTTTATCTTCATCTTGAAAAACACGGGTACTTTTACAGTAAAACATTTTGTATTCTCTCTCTGATGTTATCCAAGTTAAATTTTTTAATCAGTTTACTTCTAGCTCTTGAGGTAATAACTGGAATTACTGAATAAGATTTTGAAATGTAAGCAAATAGATTTCAAATGTTACATTATCACTATTCGTAAAGTTAAAAATATAAAAAGCTCACTCTTCAATCTTATTTTCTCAAATTACAGTTTGTATGAGTCCCAGGAATTTCCAGAGTAGCTGATTTTAAGTTGAATGTGATTCATAAAAATTCTTGTACTTTAATGACTCTTGGTTACTTGTCAGTTATTTGTGGTCGGAATCTGGCCAAATGGTGATCTCATTTCCTCTAGGTACAATTCAGCTACTCAGGTTTCTTTATTTAAATTCCTTTTTCCTTTTCCTTGCTGCCTACTGCTTTTCCTCTTATCTCTGTTATCTGTGTGCATAGAAATAGCAGAGCATTCTCACTTGAGGGCCACTGGACTCTCTGGGTTGCTGTGGGCACTACTTGTGGCTTTGCAGGCAGCAGGAGTAGCCAGGCTTTATCTCTGATGTGAGCCAGTGCCAGGCTTTATCTCTGATCTGAGCCAGTGCCACCTTGAGTGCCTGTGAAATCCCCGGCCACCGAACCTCTTTCATTCATGCGTGGGGAGCAGCTGCCACGCGAGGGTTCTTGGTTTTGTATACAATCATTTGTTGTTTCAGTGAGCTGTCCGGATACAGATATTTTTCAGAACAGTGATGATCACATCTGAGGGTTTCTTCATCAGCTTGATGTGCACCTGCTTTTAAACTATGCTTTATATCTCATTCAGCATTTATGAAAATTCATTGATTATGAAAATCAGCAATCTCTTTGACATTTGATCAAATTGCTCATTTGAGACAGCTAATATCTAAAAATTAGTTGAGCTACTGACCTTGCATCCAGGTCATAAATAGTTGAAAATTATGTTTGTCTATAGGTCTAGGCCTGCCTTTAGTTGAAACCAAAGAGCTGATAGCACTGGGGGAAACACAAAAACGATTTCTGAGTCTGAAAGTAGAGGGCAGAAAGCAAATACCAAGGGTTTTTAGGGATTCCATTGTGCATTATTTGGTGGTCTGAAACCCTGAAGTAAAATATTTTTCAAGGGAATCCTTTTTCTACCCTACCGTTTACTGATCTGGAATAGCACATTGAAATCCAACACTGGAAATTTACTGAAGCAGCTGATTTGGACTATTATTTCTGCAGTGCGTCAGTTAATCAGATGCACATTCCAAGGAAACCCAATAAACTGAAAGTACACCCTTTAGCATATTTCTGGAGAAAAAAGATTTCCTAAAATCTTGGAAGAAAGCAAATTTTGGGGATTGACCTCTGCAAGCTGTGTCCCAGTGATGGCATATCCAAGGAAGCAGCATACCCTAAATCCCCTGTGCAATACAGCCCAGGTGAGAAAATTGGCACTGTTCATCTCTGTGAAAGGCTGCCTGGGAAGATCATTTAGGATTCCACTCCCTCTAAAGCATTAATTATCTAAATAAATACAAGCTACGGGAAAAATAACTCTTAAATCCTGACACTAATGACATTAGTATTTAGTACAGTTCCATGAAGTACTGAAGAAGCTCTGAAGAGAAAAGTGTACCTCTGTGAATTTATAGTTGAAGGAAAAGGTTACCAAATGCAGGAAAATGGTAAAGAGCCCATGAAACAGTACTGCCCTTTGTGTCAGGTAGTCTCAATAGACTTGCAAGTGAACAGCTGTTGAACAATTCAGAGGATAAAGAGGTTTAAGGAGAAAAAATAAGTTGCTTCCTGGGTGCTGTTGAATAACCACATTCTTCCTGCATAAACTCATAAAGAAACTGTGCTGAGAAGAAAGGAGAAACAGAATTAACTTGGGTACTCTTGGCTAATGTGTGTATCTCGTGCGCTCTAATAATAGCACTTATCTTCCCCCCACCACCACTCCTTTGGATGTTTTGGCTGCATTCTTCCTTTTTTTTTAGTTCACTTCCTGTAACTTATTTCCAGTATGGACACTGTGCTACTTTCCCTAATCTTTGTTTGCTGATTGTTGTTTCAAGTTTATAGACTTTAAGTAAATTCATCTCTAAAGAAAGCTGTGCTTGCTCCCCTTATCCTGTTTATAGCAGTTGCAGATTTTATGGACAAACGAGGTGGGCAAAAAACAAAAACAAAGAAAAAGGGAGATTGCAGAGCCTTCTCATATATCATAAGCCCAGCAGAAAAACACAACTTTTAAAAATATGTTTTGTTTGCAAAATAGGCCTTTTTTCTTCTTTGTGCAAAGTCTTCCAGAGGGAGGTTCTGGCATGGAGTGGCCTATCATCAGTAGCACCAGGAATATTCCTGGCAGAAAATAGAAATACTTTCTGCCTCTCCCCTCTGTCTCCATGACTTTTTTTTGGCCATACTGACTACTTATGCCATTCTGTGATTTTTGGTTAGAACAATTGGAAATTAAAATGTTTTCTTTTTTATGAAACATAAGTGTGTTTTTGACCAAAATATTTCAAACTGAGATACAACAATATCTCCATCATGTGGAGTTTTTGGACAGTTTCTTCCCATTGTTCCCCAGGAGGTGTCAGGAGTATGGTCACTTCTTTCTACAGACCAAGCAGTGTGGGAGACCAACATTTACAGGGGAGATGAAGGCAAGGTGGAGAGCAAACTCTGTGCTAATAAATCTGTTAGGCTCAGCATCTTGGTCTGCAAGCTGGTACTGTTGTAGTCATGATCAGAAAGGTAGGGAGGGAAGTGGGGAGATGGGGGAACTGGCAGTGTTAAATGTCACTTGCAAGGAGAAGAATAAGAAAAGAAGTGTTATTGTCAGAAATAGAAGAACGTGCTGCTGTGAAAAGTTGAAAAATACTTATCTGTGGATTTAATATCAGAAAAATTACTATGTGGACAGTGTAGGTTGGCCACATGAGTTATTCAGGAGGACTCAGCATCCAAAGGATGAATATGAGAGGATAGGCCTAGAGGGCAGAGGTCATGAGGTGCTCTGAGAGTGAAAACAAATTATGTACAGTTGACTCAGTGAAAAACACGCATAAGGTACAGGATGGCTTGATCAAAGAGAATTCCACAAGAGATGCCTTTGCTGGAGCTTCTCTGAGTACAGTCAGGTGAAGCATAATTGCAGTTTTCAAGGCTTCTGTCAGGCAGAACAGTTGCATTGCTTTCAATGACAGACAAAGAAAGATGGTTGTTTTGGACCCAAAAGGACTAAGAAAGATGGAGCTCTGCTATAACTGAGTTAGATCTTATGAAAGGTCTGACAAAAAGGTGATACCAGAGAGATGTTTGAATCTAGTCTTTGACAGAGTTTACAGAAAGTTTATGGTAGAGACGTAACATCACCCACATAGAGATGGCAAATTTGTTTCCAAGTGGAAAAAAAAGGAAGCCAGAAGAGAGCCATTTCAAAATAAAAAATGTTGTGTTAGAAGAGTATGAAGAGATTCAGTGAAGAAGAGAATTGTGGAATGCGGCCAGTGATATGTAAAGGAAGCTTCCCAAGCCCAGAAAAACAAGGTCAGAACTCTGCCTCTGAGGAGTTCTGGTGAGAATAGTTTGGATTCTATGCAAAGGACAGGAGATTGAAGGAAGCCTAAACTGGAGTTGAAGAGAAACTCCACTGTTAAGTTTGTATTTGGTGAGCTCTGAAGAGATCACCATGTGAAGGAGTTGTAAGTATGCAGTGGGATATCGTCAAGGTAAGACTTAGTGTAGGAAAGAACTGGATTTTCCCTCATGACACCTGGTGATGAACATTCATGTTGCCATCCAATAGGAAAGCTTTTGTTGCCCATGTGAATTTCCCCGAGATAAATGGAAATTTCTAGCATAGTCTGTGTAATACAATTCATTATATGGAACTACTTCTATGAATAAGCATTACTCAGTGGGAGTAAGGAACATCAGGACAAATCCTAGGCTACTGTATTATGCTGTCCTGAATATTACTTAAAATCACCTTGTGCTGCTCTGAAGATTATTTAATGGAAAAATAGCTTAGGGAGATGCTCATTTTCTGTTCATTTTAATGGAATAGGTCCAAAATACCTACTAAACCAGAGGCCTGAACGCTCTTCTGAAACACATGTCTATAAGCTCAATTGCTCCATAACATCTTTATACTACTCTAACAGGGGTCAGCATTTGGCCTGTAAGAACTCATCACTGTTATCTTGTATCCACCAAATTATAGAAAAAGCCCACTGTAGAATGTATGTTCCAATGGAACAGCTTTTTCCTGAAAGCTGCCTGGTTATTCACTGTCTCTTGGGCCTCAGATCTGTTTCTCTCTCTGCAGGGTGTCATCAGAAAAAGGTGGAGATTGACCCCTGCCCTAGACCACCCTTTTCACAAAAGCTACAAATTCATGCCTTAGACTGACAAGAGCCTGGAATCCAAATCTTTCCTTTCAGGGAAACTGCAAAAAGTGGGTGCTGCTACTGCTGGCTCTTTTGTCAAGCTCCTGCTCTTAGAATATAACTTTATATGCCTCAAGAGGAGGAAGGGTGTTTCTAGTGTGGGCACTGAGTGCAATGATTCTACAAATATACCAAAGGACCTGTTTCGTGTTTTTAGAGGGTGCTCTCATGGGACATAAGGACATCAAATACCTACTTTAGGCATTCTGAACCAGGTCAAGCAACATTTTTTTTTTAATGTTTCCATGCCTAAGTTTGATACATGTTTAAATTAAGGTTGTAAGAGATTATTTTCAAGCTAAATTCCAATAAAGGCAATGTAGGCTACTAGGTCACTTTCTTCAGATAGTTTTAGATGATTAATTGCTATTCCTCTGTCTTTCATTCTTCCCCCTGTGTGATTCATAATGAAAAAGGGATTTATCTTGTCTTTCACAGTATGGTGATGTATTAGTAGGTGATTCCACAATTGTATTCAGTGCCAGGCAGAGGAGTTTCCTTTGATCCCCAAAGCATGTCACCACATTAACATGAGATAGTTTCTCAAAGTGATGTTCATTAAACTGACAGTGCTGCCCAGTTACAGTTTCACAGCTCTCAGTTCTCAAGCAAGATAATTTGGCACACTTGGACATCTGTGTATCCATGCATTGACTTCTGTAGGCAGGTTTGACATTTTCTCTCTATCTGCAGACTGATTTCTTATTTAAAAAAAAAAAAAAAAGAAAGACACAATCATTTAAGGAACATAAGAAAACCACAGTCTGAGCATGTGACATGCAAGCATATATCAAGTACTAAAAATTGAAACAGTTTGTGTAACTTTCAGACTAAACAATGGCAAACTTTAGCGTCTTCAAAAAAAACCCTATTAAACCATTAAAATATAAGCTATAATACATATGTATGTAGTATAGACAATTTAAAAGGCAAGAGAAATAGTATAAGCTATGTTTTGGTTGTTAACAAATGACATGGACATTTTACAGCAATTTCATAGAAGTGAAAATAAGATAGAAACCTAAACATCTGGTGCAACTCATTTACAAGATGATTTCTTCAGATGTTAACTGGACCTATGCTATTAGAACCAACAGAGTCCAGGAGTTGTGACTCATCAGGAGTGCTGAGAAACCTTTGATTTGGCAGGTAGTTCTCTGAATCCTGGCATGAAAATTACCTCCTGACACAATGGTAACTTCTTTTAAAGAAGTCTTTCTAGGAAAAGGAGACAAAAAGCTGAGCAGCTGAAAGTCAACATCGTATTTTCTTTTTAGCTCTTGATAAAAATGTATTTATAAGCACTGCTTTTAAACAGGTGATTAACAATAGGAGTGTGTCCTTATCGGCTACTTGGTTTCAAAGCCTTAGGATGGTAGATCTTATGAATGACTGAAGGAAACAGTGAACTCCTGAATTCTTGTAAAGTATGGTTGTCATCTCATCTCTAGTGAAAGCTGTATTTCACAGCAGGGCAATCATTTGCAGCACAATGTTATGTTGTGGCTATGGGAAATTCCACAGTAAATACTTAGAAGCTGCAGTTTTAGATGTATAGGAATATTGGGAAAGCTATGATCTATTCGGGCTGCCTGTTTAAGCTAAAATTATATTAAATGCAAAAGATTTGGTTCAACTCTTAGCGCCTGACACATATGCAGCCCACTTTACGTCATTAGAGAATTTCTGATTTGAACTTTCAAGTTTGCCAGTGGTTCTTATTTCATCATTCAGATATGGAATAAGGTGTCAGTGCTGTTACTCTACTGGGAAAAATAATGGCCTAATTCCTTGTGCACAAAATCTCAGAGAGAAATTTGAATGTTTTAGCAATTCATGGTTAGGCTTATACAGTTACCTTCTCATTCCAGTATTCTCCTTTCAGACAAGCTTCTTCAGAAATCTAGTAGTTAATTGAGGCTCAAGACTAGTTAAATCTTTGTCCCTTTTAGGAGGAAAAGTGACTTACTGCTAAGTAAAGATGTGAAATATTGGCTACTTTGGCAGACATGCAAGTAGTCAGATATATTTTAAATAAGCTCTCAAAGGAGAACTTAGAACTGGGCTAACAATGAGAAATCTAAACAGAACCATCCATTAGCCTGTTTCATGCATATTCCTAGGACCTGACAAACATCTAAGCACAACTTGCCAAAACCTTTGCTAATGGAAATCATAGCAGGAGAGTCACAAAACTGTTGGAGAGCGCCTAGGCTTGGCAGGGTTGTAGAAACAGCTCTGCTGTCCCATGTACAGCTGAGGTGGTTTGGACTGGCATGCAGGCATGACCTCATGATAAACTCACTGATCCTCACTAGGAATTAATCATTTGGCTACTTGCAGCCAGCAGTCTACCACCCAGAGGAAGAGACTTCTGTCTTCCTCTTGCATATCATAAGGGCAAGTACATTTATCAGGGCTGTTGACCAGAGACTTTCCAATGAATTTATGAGCTGATTTCTGTAATTTCTGATAATAGTACCATGTAAAATTTCCCCACTAGTAATTTATTTGTTTTAAAGATGTGTAATATTACAGTGACCTAAGAGTTGCTTATTTTGGTTTTGTCTCTTTCTAAAAGTGATGTTCAGCAAAAGATATGGAACTCTGACTCTCAGAAAGTTTGAGCTATCCTGACTTCCTGATAAGGAAAATTTATCCTAATCAATAAGATATTCATTCTGTTATAATGAAATGCTTTGCCATGCCATTGAAGAAGGACATAAAGCAAGAGGAACATAAAGGTAGACATGTGTTCTCAGTTTTCTTTTGAAGTAAATCCCTTATTATTTCTTCCTAAGAAAAAATATTGTATAACACAAAATGTTACTGCATTTGAATAACCTCATTCAAAGACTATGGGATGGAATAGCATATTTTGAACAAATGCTACACGAACTGTGTGTGTTCTGCAATGTTATTGTCTTAAGTTGTTAGGCTGATTTTCAGCTAACCAGCCAAGCAGTCCTTGGAAATACTACAGGCACCAAGAGTCCCACAGGAAGTGGTATTTGTGATTCAGTCAGCGGCACCTTGCCCACTGAATCAGTGTTGAGCCAGGGTCCAAATGCGTTTCCAGAGTGTAGAATGTAAAACTGAAGTCATGACTGCTGCAGCAACTGGGAAATTCACTGAACTATTGACGAGAACAGGGATATCAACCGCAACATCCCAGATTCCAGACAGGGATAATTACAACTTTCCCCCACTTACTTCACTGGGAGAATAATTCTTCTCATTTTCTCTAAGACTTGTATTTTTTTCCTGCACTTAACAGATCACAATCCTCTAGGCATGTTGGAAGGACGAGTGCCACAACTCAGATGTGCAGTCTGTCTTTCTATGGACTATGCTGGAAATGTCAGGTGTGGCACCTGCAGTTTTTGCAATTCCATGACTTATCCCACTTGGGGAGGTCAATGGACACCATCACTGTAACCTACCTGAGCTTTTCTAGCCAGTTCAGTTTTGCAGCTGAAGGGATGTGCTGAGGCATTTGCAGTACGTTTCCTCTCCAGGCTCATGACCCAGTAGATGTGCACAGAGACTCAGAACAGCCTTTTCTCAACAAAGTCTTAATTCATGGGTATAAATTGAACAAACCTCAGCTAAGTTTAAATTGAAGATGCTCCACATATGTGATCTTCCCTACTGGCTTTCACATGTCCAGTACAGAATTGTTCTCTACTCATTAGGTTTTCTGGTGCTTTCTTTTTTTTTAAATCCAGTTGTTATACATGGTTTAAAATTTAACAAAAATAGGTCTTCAAAACAGATGTTTAATGTCATTCATCTACACTCTAATTTATGTGAAGGCTTGTGGCAGTAAATTTTGGCATCCAGGTTTCCAAAATAATGCCAGAAGCTACTGTGAAAAATCACAACTACAAATCTGGAGTTGTCCAACAGGCAGTCTAAGTGCTGCAACCCTGCATGTTGTTGATGATATAGTGCTTTGAATTGTAAATATTTTTCATGTCAATTGTTCACAGAAATATTTTTATCCTTTTCCCGATTTTAATTTTTTGTAATTATGAAATAATATCTACCTGCATTTGACTTAAATTTAGAGAAAAATTAGTAAGACTTTTGGTAATGCTTGTTTTGGACCTGCTAATGTTTTGATTACAGTCATTGCTAGCTACGTATAAATGGGTCAAATTTTGTAGTAGGTAGATGTAGTTTGGACCATTTAGTTAGACTCTGTAATCCGTATGTCATGGCTAAAGGATTTCCAGGGTTATGGAACATATTAAATGTTAGGTAGCTCATTTAACAGGGGGATAAGTTTGTCGACATGTGAGTTTATCCATTCATGTTGGGAATGTGTTTAAATATTACATGTATCATCTTGGCTAGAAGGGGTTCATCAGTGGATGATGCAGTATCTTCCACAGCAGAGTAAGGGACATAAGCATGCAAAATTCACTTCCATGGACACAACAGTACTAACTCTGAGCACTGCTGGATCTGGATTCGCAGGTCCAAGCCTCTTTGCTCTTCACTCCATTGGAGTGAGGAATAGAGGACTATTCAGTGTGAGAAACAGTGACAAGATTTCACACTTAAACATATCACAAAGTTCTCATGGTATCATATGAAGAACACAAGGATCATGCACAGCACACCAATCAATACTGGTCTCTCCCCTTCCCCTTCCTTTATCTTTCCTCCACCTTCCAATACAAAAGTTTCTGCTTGGTCATGAAGGAAGTGAGGAGCCCGGATACCAGCCCAGGAGAGAAAGCTAGAGGAAGGGCTGGGTGACTTAGTCAAGCAAAGAGGAGGAGAAGGAAATGGTCATTGAAAAATAAGGTTCTAAATACAGACTTTGGATGAGAAATATGTGGAAACACTTTTTTAGAAGTGAGGAATGGGAACAATGTATGCAAAGCATTAATCGTGTGCAATTAGTAAATGGAGAATTCAAGATCTGTGGCCTTGTGTGAGACAAACTGTTTACTGCCATCAACATTAATTTAGAGTGTCAATTCTCACTGTGGATTGTACCAGAAATGCCTGTTTTTATGGAACTGCTGGTACCACTTTGCCTTATAGTTCACCCACATAACAGTCTGGTTGACTATAACTCCATTTTGATTGGAATCCTTGCTGATGCCTTCATCTGTCATATCCTGCCTGTTGCAGCACCTTTCTTTGTGGTTTCTCTCAGATATGATCATTTAGGCTGTTTGCATTCTAACACTTAAAAAACACCACAACAATACAAGAAACTTACTGTGTCATATCCAGTTACCATATTGGTGTACTTTGCATATGTCTATTAGTATCTGCTTAGTTAGAAAACCAATTGTTGGTATTTATACTGTGCTAACATACACTAATGTATTTTGTGTTAGCCCATCCTAAGTTTTTTTCCCTCTTTTTCAGATTTTGCTTGGCTTAAGTGTTGTTTTAAAGGTATTTCTTCAACTAGCACATCTCCTGTAGTTCTGTGAGCCAGGCAAGCTGCTTATGAGAATGCTGGGGTTTTGTAAGTGTGTTGCTCTCATTTTGTAATGCTGAAAAGACATGCACAGTGCAGGAAATGAAAAACTTTTAAAAGTTCTTCAGTCAGAAATGCTGGTGTCCTACACCTGTATTGCCATAGCGTGGAAGCTCATAGAGCGCAGGTGATGAGTTGGGTTAGTTGGCAAGAGCTCTGGGATCACAGACAGTGGAGCCCCTTTGCAAGCACACAAGCTTCCTGAAAAATTCTGCTCTTAAGGGCTGGCAGAAAAGAACTGAAAAAAATAGTAACAGTTTTAGATTGCATTACTTGACTACCTCTTTCCTATCCTGAGCTTCCTTTCAGATAGCCTTTCACATTCTGGGCTGCATCAAGAGCAGTATGGGCAGGAAGTTGAGGAAGGTGATTGCCCCTCTCTAGTCCACTCTGGTGAGATCCAACATGGAATGCAGTGTCCAGCTCTGGGGTCCCCAGCAAAGGAAGGACATGGACCTGTTGAAGCAAGTCCAGGGGAGAGACACTAAGGTCATTAGAGGGATGAAGTGTCTACAATGCAAGGCAGAGAGAACTGA
Source organism: Picathartes gymnocephalus (assembly GCA_013390045.1). Lineage (NCBI taxonomy): Eukaryota > Metazoa > Chordata > Aves > Passeriformes > Picathartidae > Picathartes > Picathartes gymnocephalus. The sequence goes on from WEKY01050492.1 coordinate 46,774, forward strand.
GATTATTTAGCCTCAAAAAGAGAAGACTTTGGGATGACCTAATTGTGGCCTTCCAGTACCGTAAGGGGGTCCATAAGAAACATTGAGAGAGACTTTTTCAAGAGCATGTAGTGACAGAACAAGGGGGAATGGCTTCAAGCTGAAAGAGAGTAGATTTAAGTTAGATAGTAGGAAGAAATTCTTTGCTGTGAGGGTGGTGAGGCACTGCAACAAGTTACCCAGAGAAGTTGTGGAGGCCCCATCTCTGACTGTTCAAGGCCGGGTTGGGTGGGGCTCTGAGCAATCTGATCCAGAGAAAGTTGTCCCAGCCCGTAACAGGTGGGGTTGGAACAAGATGATCTTTAAGGTCCTTTCCAACCCAAACTATTCTATGATTCCTAGCCTTTGAGGAATTGTGAACATATCAATACATGCTGAAGTGGTTAGTTCAAGTTGCAAGGAATAGTTAGTAATTGAAGACTTATTGGAAAGATCCTGCATTGCGAAGTATCTAAGGCAGCTCAATCGCTTTAGGAAGATTTTTTACAGTGTATCAGTGAAAAGTCATTGAGTGAACAAAGTGCATTGTCCTTTCCTGTACTAGGCCAGGTTCACAAATAGGATTTTTTGCCCCTTCCTGCACGCTGCTATTTCTGAGTCTCATGGTATTCTGAACAGGCAAATGTTATCTGCTTAAGAATTGAAAGGGCAGAATTATTTCACCCTTCCCCTAGAAATGCAGGTTGAAGATAAAATGATTAAGAGTATACAAGATGAGCAGCTGGCACCACTCGTTGATGGTTTTTTACACTGTGCTTATATAAATCACTTGCTTATAGTGAACCTCTTTGCTTTGTCCAACCAGATCAACAAGAAAAATCAGGTGCTATCGCCCCTAACTGTAAGCTTAGTAGCCAGGCGACACACAGCTCTCTGGAATGAAGATTAAGAGTCTGAAAATCAAATATTGAAGAGAAACATGTCTCTTACCCACAGATTTTTTTAGGTGTATCAGGGCAACTTCCCCATTTCCTTCAGACATAAACAAGAACACCATGTTTAGTGGCAGCAGGAAATTTCTGTTTCTTTCACTTCCTGGGAAAGTACTTTTCTTAATTCTTTTTTCCTATAGTAAAAAAAGCTCTGCTAGCAGATTCTTCTCCAGTGGTTCAGCCTGCTGAAAAATGATTGTCAGTTCATTCCCTGAAAGCAGCTAATGGAGTTGTTTCCAGGTGCAGGAAGATATTACATTTTCACAGGTCCCTTTCTAGCCATGAGATTTCTTTCTGAAGTGTGTGGCAGTAGGCATAGCCACCAGGTGAAGACCTCTGTCAGATGCTGGTCTCAGTACCCCTGCATATTACTTGTCAGCTGAAGATGCTCACACAGGAGCATCTTTCCTTCTCTGCCTCGTTTGCCTTAACTTCTTATCTATAAATGCAGGGGGAAAGTAAAGCAAATTTTTCAAGGTCATAAGCATTCAGATTGAAGACTAGGACAGTGCTCTGCCCATTACATTACTCTAGTGCTTGAATTCTAAGCCTGAGGTTTCCCAAACCGCTGCCTGGAGAGGGCTGGGTTATTATTTAGTATGAGTCCTCATTCTACTATTTCCAGTGGTCTAAAAAAAAAAAACCCTAAAACTTTTTGACTCCTAGCAATGTGAAAACATACATACAGAGCAGTCAAAGAAAGGATAAGCTCAACCATCTCCCCTCCAGCCTTCCAGCGAGAAGTAAAGTAATTTTCAGGTCCACTGGGTGAATTTTCAGGAGTACCACAGACAGCAAAGACTGCTGCTGGAAACAGCTGCTAGAAACAACCATATCTTTAGCATTACAGCCATTTATTCGTACCAATGACTGCACTTCCTTACTACCTTTTGGAGTTTCTGTAGATTGCTATGGAGGTTGTGAATGTAAATGAGAGATGGGCATATCTTTGCAGCTATGAAAGAAAGTAATGTAGGGCAAGCTCCTTGTTGAGGTGTGATTCACTCGATCAGGATATTTCTGAAGAATTTTTTGTCTGTGTTGCATGGAAAAAAAAGTCAAATACTTTAGAATAGATGATATTAAAAGTTAAGTTTTTTGTCTCTGATGGAATTTCATACAAATTGAGTTCCTTTTCCTTGTTCTTATTTCAAAATAGAATGTCAGAAATGAAAGTCCAGGTTTGACTCTTTTTCTCTGAATTGACAGAACTGAGTTCTGTTTCGCAGTTATGTTTCTAAATGCTTAGGAACCATCAGCTTCAAAATATGAGAATAAAAAGTTGATCGTTTTGACCTTACAAGAACTAGGATGTACCAGACATCCTGAAACCCATTCCATTTTTGAGGTAATGAAACAGGAGTGAGTTTCACATTGTGAAATTAGTCTGCTTCAATTCTCTCAACTAGTAAAATTAATTATTTTGCCTGCACAATTAATAAATTTGATTTCTTTAATTTAAACATTATTAATCCTTTCACGGAAATAATTTCATGAAGGCCTTCTAAGAAAAACAAATATTTTTAATGTGGCTGCTTGCCTCAAACAGTAGCAGAATGTTCCACAAAGTCTTATTCCATGAACATGAAAAGTATCTGCCATACCTGGACAAGATGTAAAGAGAAAAAGTTTCATGGAGGAAGGCTAGAGATCATCTTTCTACTGCACTGGTCTGGTAGGATAGGAACTAAACCTATTGCCAGTAGGATCTTTTTGGGAGGAAGTCTCTTTTTTTGGAGTTCCAGATAGACCAATAAACCAGTTTTCACCTGAAAGTAAGGTGTAGCTGGGTATTGCCACTCAAGCAGCAATAAATGAAAGACGTTTGTCTTTCCCATATTAATTCTAGAATTTATCTGACATGATAGAGGGATGGGTTGAAATGATATCATGTCCTCACAGGGAAGAAATTCTGTGTTACTCCAAATATATGCAGAAAGCAGGGTTTCTGTAATATGTTTAAGTAGTCTGTGATAACAGAATGAAAGAAATTGTCAAACTATAAAGCAAGGGACTTAATTACCTGATGTTGTATTAAAAAGCAAGGTGTACTGCGTATTATTTTCTGTCCTGTTATGGAAACTGTTTATTTTCACCCTTCCAAATGAACCAAAATTTGCAAATACATATGTTTCAGGGAATGCTTGCAGTATGAGTTTCTCAATAAAATGCTTTGTGTGTTCTCATTGCTAATCTGCAACATCACAGAACTCACCAGTGCATCCTGCTGTTTGACATTTCATGGGCATTTGGTCACATTGTATTTGAACTTATTTGGGATAAACAAGAGTGGGCTGTACAGTTTTGTTTAGTTTTTAAAGATTTTTAAAGTATGATAACAATAGTCCAGTGTGTTGAAATAAATGCCTTGTGGAGTTCAAAGTCATTGTTACCTTATCTTGTAATCTAGAATTAATCCTGACAAGAAGTATGTAAACACAGCTGAAATGGATTAAGATATCTTCTTGGGTAAAAAAAATGAAGAAAAAGGTTTGGGCTGACTTTTTTCTTATATATTTTTGAAACAAAATAGTAGTGAACAGAAGAGTTCTTACAATTATCTAATTAGTACCTGAACAACCAAAGTGACCATTTAAATATAGGAAGATTGAGGCAGGTAAATTCTTTATTATTGTGAAAAGTAATAAAACAACCAGGCTTTGGAAGAAAGATTTGTAGCTGTCACACACCATGTCCAGTTCTTGCTAGATTTAACACACATTAAGAACATAGCTATTTTGGGACACAACCTAAAAAGAGGTAGCTAAATCCCTGCAAACTGTATCTGAAATGCCCTGCAATCCAGACGGGAAGCACAGTTGGTTTAGGTGTTCCTGAGGCAGCTTTACACTTAGCTCCATCTAGTAGAGCTGCAGCTGCATGGAGGTTTCAGTCTTAGGCCTGGAGTCCCTTCTGGGCACGCAGAGCTCAAGCTGCCCCAGCTAAGCTGGCAGCAGTGAAGAACTTGTGCTTAAAGCTTTTGGGATATGTTTATACACGTTGTATTGCCACTGGATTGCCCTGGAGACAGATCAAAAGTGTGAAGCCCACTCAATTCTCTGCTGCACAGCAAGCCAAGTTACAACCATTTCCAATCTGCTTTTCTGTGGGCTGTACCACTGTCTCCCACAGAGCAAATCTCATTTGTCTCCAGTTCTCTTGCAACTCTCTTATGCCAAGGCTCACAGACAGATCCTCTGAGCAGCACTATCCTGCTGCTGGCTCATGTGCCAACTCAGTGATGATCCAGCCTCCAGGCATAAAGGCAGCGGGATAAATTATGTTCTCACCTAAAGTAGGTGTTTCCTTGTCCTACATAATTTTTGTATCTCAGTTCTGAAATTAGTGAAGCTGTATGTGCTTCTGCCATTCAGTGTGTAACATACTGTGCTGAGATTTGTCATAAAATCGCTTGTTGACTTTAGAGTGCAGGAAGCTCTCCATTGAATCACTAACCTAGAAGAGGAAAAGCATCGTAGTATGAGCAAAGTAGCTGACTGATGGAGGACTATGAATTAGTCATATTTACTGTAGAATGTCATATTTACAGTAGGATGTGTTCCTAAGATAGATGAGGGTACTCTTAGAAATTTGTGTGAAAGGTCTCAATGACTTGTAAGTATGTTTTCCTTCTACCTCCGTTCTGTGCTCTATCTTACCGTGTTCAACTATTTTCCCCAACTATCTTATGGTGGGCAATCTTTCCCTGAGCAGGCCAGAATATCCTCCCACAAAGCTACCCTTGTACCATCAGAGGCATGCCCAGCAGAAACCAGTAACCCATCAGCTCCCCGCACCTCTTACGGTTTTTGCTTGCCTCCTCTCATCAGATTGTTTGCTACTTGAAGCAATCATGTAGGTATTGAAATAGATTGTTTTTCTGGTCTGACTGCTGTGTGGAGTTGTGACTGGAAAGTTGTGTCACTCCACAAGGATGGGGCAAAAAAGAAGGGTATATTTTACTTATTTTCTAGCTCTATGTTAAATGCTGCTGATTTGACTATGTGACCCACCAATTTATTCATAGTGGAGAGAGACTACAAGAGTGAGGGGGTCAGAAATTGCAAGACTAGCAGACACTTCTCAGCCTGGTTTTGTAAGTCAAGTTACTATTTTCTCTCAAATTACAAAAGAATTTGGAAGTTAAGCCTTCCTATTTGTCTTGGTTTCCATCTATGTCTGAGCATTTTTATCCGATGATAACTCCACAGTCAATAACCAGTGTAGATCTCTCAAATACGTATCGTAAGAACTCTTGCTGCTGTTTTTTAACTGCTGAAGTAGAGGTGGAACTCAGGAATGGCTCACATTACCAGCTGGGCTGAAAACTCAGGAACACCTAAGTACCGAGTCCCCAGATGGGATTTCAGTGAAAAATTGGTATTTACAGATGGACTAAAAAAACTGTCGCATTGTCCTCAAGCTCGAATTATTTAATAGACTTGACCAAAACCTGTGATTAGAAGTACATAGACAGCTTAACATTTTAACTTTGAGGTGTTTCAAAAAGAACTCAGGCTGTTATATCTCCAAGTTCCTGCTTTTTGTTTCCCATGGGCAAAGACATAGCCTAGGGTTGTGCAGTCTTGACAGCTGACAGCAATTTTGGAAAGATACTGTGGCACTACCAGATATTGTGCTTGTCACACTATGTTTTAAAAGTAAACTATTCAGTGCATATAGCAAGAAAGCTGCCTTGCATTTTTGTTACTAACGTATGAATGCGACTTAAATAATTAGAAAATTTTCTGAAAAACGCTAAGCATCTTACACTGTGATGAAGTAGCTCAGTTTCGGACTGGTCATTAGACTGATCATTTACAAATAGTGAGTCAAAATATGTCCCAAGTCACACCCTTACAATGCCACTGACGTCACAGTTTGTGACCTTCGAACAGTTGTATTCACTGTTTTCAATGATGCAATTAGGAAATGTAATGATGGTGGTATTGTATATGCTACTTCTACAGAATCATTTGTTGTAATAGTGAGAGCTCTGGTTTTAAGAGTACAGTTAGTAGGAAGAAGTAGTCACAGCAGCCAAATACTTTTCTATGTTGCTTTTGGTCATCAGGGGATCCATTTTTCTTTTTATTTTATTGGTAAGGAAGGGGACCAACTATTTTTAGTCACTTGAGATGAACTGGGAAGAAAGTCATCCAATTTTCAAGCCAGCTTTCCTTCAGTCCACTAGAAAATTCTTACTAAAAATGGAAGTAAAAGTAGAATTTTATTTGCCTTTCTCATTGAACAAAATTTAAAGTATTTAAATGCTTCCTAGCTAGCAGATCAGTCCTTTTTACGCACAAAAGATAAAATTAAACCCATGTCTGTAAAACTGGTAGTTTAAAAATGGAAGAGAGACCAACTTGCTAGTTTTTCCTGCTCTCAAGTGTAGGTGAGAGGTTGAAGGAAATCTGTGGCAGACAGCTATAGCTAAGGGTATATATTCTGCTGATTGCCAGCTGGACCTGTCATCTCCCACACCCTGATCCTTCCTGTAAAGACAATCACAGGAGCACATTTGATTTCTTGCAGCTCTAGTCATTACTCATTTCCAGTTGTGCCCTGGGAATCACCTGCTCTACACAACTTTACCTGCACCAAAACTGATCACACTCAGAAATGTAAGAGACAGTCTCCTTGCAAAGTTTTAAAGTTCTCCTAAATAGTCTCAGAGTTAAATTTCCATAGCATATGATATAGACTAAAAACCCTAATAAATTTGCTATGTTTCTGGGGAACACCAGCTGCAAACTACATCTGATATTCTGCATATGTGAATGGTATAAATAAATGGTTTACCTGCAGCAGGAGGCACCAAAAATTTAAATTACATGGTTTATAGATCAGTGGAAAAACAGGGTGCAAATTTAAGTCTTGAGTTCCATTCCAGTACTCTATTTAGATATCTTCAGTGAAATCATGTGAGCATTGAAGTGCCCTGACGGCAGTGTGTGTGACTGTGCATAATGTTTTTGGTTTCATTATTTCCACTTTTAATGGCTCCACAGTGATAAATACCCTCAACTACTATTTCTGTCAGAAAATATTAAGAAAAGTAGCCTCCTGTTATAGAAAACAAAAAGTAGTTATGAAAAAAATCATTAGTAACAACAAAACCCTTTGAAATTAAGACCTTTTCTGATGCCCATATTTCTCTGACTCCTATATCAGACTTTCTGGGAAAATTTCAACCTTATAATTTAAAATAAGTGATAAATATTTATATTTTTATGTTGTTGCATACTCCACATTCTTTCTTAGCATTTAATGTGTTCCAGTTTGTAAATACAAGCTGTTACAGGACTCCTTAGTACTTACTAATTGGAACAGCTTTGTTTATTCATTGAGTATGAAATAAAGTGGCCTGTCAGCCCAAAGTATACAGTTCTCCCCCAGCAGTCAGGACATTGCATTTGCTCGCACGCCTGCCGACTCTAATGGAGTCAAAGGAGCTCTGGGTCATTCATAGTACATCAGTTTAGTTTGGGTGTGGAGCCATTTTTAAGGTTACATAAAGGACCTTGATATGTGTGTTCTATATTTAGAATAAAAAACCTAGCAAAACTAATGTGCCATGCTAACAGGTGATTCACGTTCATAAAGTGTATGGAATTACCTTGAGTACACTGAAGTGCTGAGGTTTTTTTTTAATGTGGTTCCTTCAGTTCACCCTTTTAAAGATTTTTTGGAATTGGCACCTGAATTTGATGTTGACTTAAGGACCTTAGGCTGATCACCACAAAACTTTGTTTTTAGGTATTTTTTGAAAGCTCTTGCAATCTATACCTATTTTCTTTATTAGTCCTTCAAAAGCCTACAGTAGAATAAGATTTTTGTAGTTTTAAGCATTTTATAGATGCATAGAAAGTCATACTCTAAAAAAAGTTCACAACTCAAGTAATACACTGTTATTTGGTAGGAAAGAAAATGAGAAACTAAGTTATGGGAAGTTCAGCTGGCAGAGCAAGGTAGAAAAACTGAAATCTAGAAAGAGGAATCAGTGACACTAAAATAAAGATTTCCCAAATCATTTCCATCAGCTGCAAAGTCAATTCCTGTGTATCTCTGTCCTCTTAACTCATAGACATCTGCCCACCTAATGGATATCACAAAATACTGACAAATTGTGATCTTCAGTCTTAAAGATGACATGTCTATCACAAGCAGTCTTTGCTATGGTGTGATATGGGGTGGAGGTAATTTTTGTGGAGATAAGGGGTTTGTGTTTGATTGAATTCCTCCATTTGAGACAAAGTAAATCAAGAGTTGTTTACTTTCCACTGATACATGGTAGTGGCATTCTGGCTGGAATGCTTACTAGCTGCCAAAAATGTGTTTATATGCTAGTTCTTTACAGAACACAACACTTGAGAAGTGAAACTTCAGACTTTTGAGAACAATATATGCATACTTAACAGCAGCAGTCCCATCTGCTTCTTCCCAGCTTTAGCACTATTATCAGCTATTATCTTCAATTCTTGGAATTAGTTTCTCCACCAGAAGAAAATCTGGGTTATTGTTCTTTGAACTACCATCACTCAGTACTGATAATGTTGCACTTTTCTGAGTCTGATATTTTACAGATCCTACATTTTTCAAGCAAAATGTTGTTCAATTTAAGTTGAAGTGTCCAAAAAAAAGAGCCCTGTTAGGAAAAACAGTTTCCTGTGTGGAAGACAGAGTCCAACAACTGGTAATAGTAATAGTGTCTTAATCTGATAACTGTGAAATGATGAACAAATCTGAAATTTTAACTATTTGGAATAAGGACTGCCACAGAATACAGATATTAGAGTAACCAAGGCCCATGTTTTTAAAAGAAAATTACAAGTGTCTTACTGTGCTGGTTTATGATGATAGATGTTGTGAGTCAGTAGCAAAAACCCCCGAACTTCTCTAGAATTCTTGCCCCTGAACTGGAAGGATGGTTAAAGAACTTCTTCCTGCATATAAATTTCTATCATTACACCCTTAAACCTATACAAAGTTAATTCAACAAAGATCTCTTATGTGCCAAATATCCAAAGAGATGGACAGTTTTCAACAATTCTTCTACCATCAGTCCCTTATTTTCATTTTGATATGGCTCGGAAGGGAAGGGGAAAAGGCTAAGGATCTGCTTGTCTTTCTTTTGCCCTCAAAGTATAAATGACTGAAGACTGCCCTTTACCTAGTTTGATACTAATAGGAAATACTAAATGAACTTCAAAATGTTTTTCTTTGAGAAGAAAACACACTTCCCCAGGCACTTAACAAGGATAATACAAGGTTAATTAGGAGATATAAAGTGAGCAGTTTTCCTCTGCTCTACATGCGCAAAGACTTCTCAGAGTCAGTGGGGATTAAGATGGGCATGTTGGAAAAGGCAAATGTCATCCTGTTGGGACAGATGGAGGTACAATAGAGGTACTAGTGCCTGCTAGAAAGGGTAGAGAAGCATGTTTGGAGCCTGTTGGGGGGAAGTAGTTTAATTTTAATAAAAACAGCATCGTTCTGAAGTCTGGATGAATGTTCAGACCTTTTGGACTACTGAGGTTAAGTACTAACTTCTAGAATCTTTATGATTTCACCAGGATTAAGTTAAACATAAATTGAAATTATGCTATCTGCTTTCCTCACTGGTTAAAAACTGTACTTGCTCTTCTTCCACAATGAACTGCTTGCTCTGGTACTACCCATTAAATCATAGAATCATAGGTTGGAAGGAACCTTAAAGATCATCTTGTTTCAACCCCATCTGCCATGGGCTGGGACAACTTTCTCTGGATCAGGTTGCTCAGAGCCCCATCCAACCTGGTCTTGAACACTTCCATGGCTGAGGCACCCACACCCACAGCATCTCTGGCCAACTTTTTCTAGTGCCTCACCACCCTCACAGTAAAGAATTTCTTTCTAATATCTAATCTAAGTCTACTCTCTTTCTATCTGAAGCCATTCCCCCTTTTTCTGTCACTCCATGTCCTTGTAAAATGTCTCTGTCCCACTTTCTTGTGGACTCCCTCCAAATACTGCAAGGCCACTATTAGGTAACCCCAAAGTTTTCTCTTTTCCAGGCTAAACAGTCCCAATTCTCTCAGCTTTTCCTCATAGCAGAGCTGCTCCATTCCTCTGACCGTCTTGGTGGCCTCCTCTGGGCTTGCTCCAACAGGTCCTTGCTGTGCTGGGCACTCCGGAGCTGGATGCAGCACTCTGGGTTGGCTGTCATCAGGGCGGAGCAGAGAGGGAATCACCTCCCTCCACGTCCTGCCCATGCTGCTTTGGATACAGTTGGTTTTCTGGGCTGCAAGTGCTCATTGCCACATATCCCACTGCCTCTTGTGTAAGGCCCCTTTCCCTTTTCTCTCAGTGTTCTGCTGTCCATTATTCTATCCTTAGCTCTCTTCCATTCTAGCATAGTAATACCAGCACAAAGATTCATACTAGTATAGAAATATTATTAAAAATTTCCCCTTGCTTGTAGTGGGTGAATCTTTCTAATGGAACCTGGAAATTTCTTCTAATCTGAAATTTTGAAAAGTTAAAATCTTTAAGTCTTACAGGTGTATTCCTAGGTTGCACATAATACTGATCCTCCTGAAACTCTCAGGGAAGAGTAATGGACAGGTGCTCTTAACTTGCGTATTTCATTGCTTTTTTTCACCAAGAACACAGTATTTATGTATGTTAAAACTTTTTGGTTTCCAAGAACGATCAGTGCTAATTAAATTTAAACCACTTATTTGATGCCCCAGAAATTTCTTACTGACAGATTTGAGCATAATGAATTCTGGTATTGCTTGGAGCTCTGTGTTCTGCCCATGCAAAAGACCTGTATCTTCTCTTTAACAATATTGAAAGCCTGTGTGCTTTACTGTCCTTGTCAGGAGCTAATCTATAGGATTATTTTGTTGTTGCTGACATGCACAAATAGAATGACACTTGCAGCCACACAGCTGTGTGAGGTTTATCCACCCAAAATCTTTCAAGGGATAGATTTTTGTTCTTAAATACATAGATTAAAATCTACATTTGAGTTTATTATGTATAAAATATGCAGAATTAAGTCCTGAGATCCAGTCATATGAATTGGGGGGAAAAGAAAAGTATTTAAATGAACTTGTTGTATTAATTTCTTTTGCTGTTTCATAGATTTCTAAATGTATAGTGAGGGTCTGCTGTGCATCATCTTTTAGTACCAGTGTTTCTGCTGATGTCAAGAGACATGTAAATCGGATCTTAAAGTGCCTATTTTAGCAATAGACTTCATGATGTGCCTGATCTGGATAAGAAAATTGGATATAACACCATGCAAGTACAGCTCTGTAAGCAACCTTCCCCATGTTTGTGGGCCAAGTGATGATAAAAATCAAGGTTTATAGAGATGTACCTCTTTTGATAGTACTGGAATCAGACCAAGCACTGACTGAGTTTTCCATTCAGTTATCAAAGAATTCAAAATCTAAGTCTTACAGGAATGAAATATTGATTTAGTTTTACCAAACACAGGGTCTGAAAAATAAGGTTCCCCTTTCAAGTAGTTCTTGACTTTTCAGGTATATAGGAAACAGCACAGCTCTCCTGAAACATGTTAGAGTTCCTCCTTAGAAGCCCTATGGCTTCTTCTCAGGTGTCACCTTATCTGAACTTGAGGCCACACAGGAGTATAGGCCGCACGCTTGCAACCCATATGACTCATTCCTCAGATCCAACATAAAACTAACCTTTCTTTGCATGTTCAGTGTTTCTGATGGCAAGGAACAATTTTTAGATATATCTGCCCCTATGTGACTTTGCCAATCCCTACAGGAGCGAAAGGATTGCAATACTGCAAGCAAGAGGACTGCCTAACATCAGTCAGGTTTTCAACATATTTTTCAGCTGCTTCCTTTATTTATGCTATGGTAAATAAGCTTATGCAATCATGACTTGACGCTAAGTCTGTCTTGCTTTACATAACTGTGGGCTGCCTTTCCAAACAAAGTAGGATGTGACTTAAGTAGCCTTTTAGACTGAATAGACTGTCAGTGTTGTAGGGTCACCTTTATTCATTTCCTCTGCACAGATACTGCATTCCGTACATTGAGGCCTCTCTTAGTCTGTTATGTGCAGTTTGTTAATGACTATTAACCACCAGCCAAACTGTATTTTTTCTTTCCTTTGAATTTACGTCTCAGGTCTTGACTGATCTATCCACACACCTTCATGAACTTTGTGATTTTATTTCAGGTTTTTTCCCCTCTGGCCTGCCTTTTTTTGGTGCCCCACTTCTATAGCATTGAAGCTCGATTGTTTGACACTTGTGCTTCAAAGAGTCATTGGTGTGATGGCTCATGTTTGATCCTGTATCCATGTGTGCTCAATTTCAGTTAATTTAAATTCCTTTAAAAGGAACTGGAGCAAAATACAGAAGTTTGAACAAACATTTGCTCGACTCAGTTTCAAAGAATTGTTTTGGCTGTGTGGTGAGGCTTGAAAACCCACTAAAGCCACATAGAAGCCTTTACAGATTAAATCAGTGAACAGAAATACAAACTTTGACAGGGATTACGAGGTAAAATATTACAAATAATTCAGAAAAGGGTTAATGCTCTAAGATCAAACAAAAGAATCACATGCCAGCTTAAGATTATTGGGAAGGAGAAGTCAGTGACTGATTTGGTTAGCCTAATGGATCACAAGATGTTAGGAAACATGAGGAAATGTAGACAATTGCTGTGACTGCAAACCAACTTTCTGTATCTATCTTCTCTATTAATTTTGGAGATGCACCTGTCATAGACATGCTATCTCCTTGTAATGTACATTAAAAAAAGAGGGTGCCTGATGAAACCAGTAGTTCAGAAAGAAGAAGTGCTGTTAGGAGGTAAGCAGCATCTCAAACTTCTGAATGAACTTTAATATGAAGTACAGGAATGTTAAAAACTGTTTCTGCTCAATTAAAAGTGCTGCTGATGGGGATCAGAATTAGTTAGTAGTACTCTTGCATTGAAAAATATTCCAAGGTTAACAGTATTGTATACACTAAACTTTACCTGTATTCCCAACAATTTTTTGAAACTGTAGCTCAAATAAAGAGAACATTAGAAGATGATGTTCTCAAAGTATGAAAGAAAACGGGTTTTGCAAGGGTAAATCTTGCTTCTCTTATTTGAACATGTCAGTAGAATGAGGAATTAATATGAACAAGATTATATAATTTTATGTTTTAGAATTTTGATTTTAATATGCTACAGAAATTAAATAGTCCTGTGGTAAGAACCAAGAAAAAAAATATATGGAATGGAGTTAAATAAGTAACTTTTTGGACCTTCTGTTGTTTTTCCCCCATATTGGCATGGCTACTCTGATGGCATTGATGTGGAACTAAAACATGATTATACTGGTTTGTTCTGTAATGGAAAGAGTCTTTCAGATCTGGTTTCAGCTGTTGTTTTGTCTGTTAATTGCTTATGGAATTTGTGGAAAAGCTGCATAATTCAGGGACATGTTCAGAAACTTAGCCCACCCTAGGAAATAAAATAATCCTCCCATAAATTATGACTATATGGAGAAGGCTGTCCCATTGTTTTCTTGACTAGTTTCAAAGTCAAATGATATTGATCAGGATAAAAGGAGTTTCTCGTTTTTATATTACATACAATGTGATAGTTTGAAGTACCTTGAGTGTAATTCTGTCACTATGCAATGTAAATGTATTATTATAATAATATGTTAGAGAAAAAATTTGTTGAAGAGGACTAATGGAGTTTGGTGAATCAACATTGCAAATACTGTCACACATGGAAAGTCCATAGTTTGTGAGATTTCATTCAAATAATTTTCAGGTATTTGTGAAAATGTTATGATATGTTCACATGACCCAGTGACTAGATATGAAGAAATCAGAAGTGACTCATGAAATATTTGCTAACCAAAAAAGCCTTCAGTGTGAATGTTAAAACCAAACTCATTTACAGTGCAGTCTCTCCTTTACGGGGCTATAACAGACTTCTTGCTGTACGCAAGAGCATGGGATTTTCGTGGTAGCCATTGTTACAGTGAATATGATAAACCACTCTATAGCGTCCTATGTTCTCAGATACCAGTGATATACTGGAAAAATAGAAGTTTCAGACCTTCTCTATTGAAAGGGGCATTTGGGAGTACTCTGTCGAAAGTTAAGGTATGCTCTTAAAATTCTGAGACAAATCTGCATTTTACTAGTTGAATTTCTGTGCAGGTAAAGTAACTTTTCCTTGCCTTTGTCAAATGAACTTGGGTTTAGTGAATCTCAAGAGGCACAAATGGCCTACTGGGATGAAGCTGACATGCTTATAAATTACCTGTCTTCATCTTAATTCAACCACTTTAACCAGTGGAGTTCTGTATTTCCTAAATTCTGTTACTTGTTGGCTGAGGTAGCCCAAGAATTATTTGAAGGGCTTTCATAAAAAAAGATGATAAAATCTCCAAGTCTGTCTTTTCTCCAGGATATAATGCAGATGTGCAGTAGTTTACTCAGGATTTTAAAGAGCTCTTCATGAGTCAGTGTCCCCAGTATTGTTCTTGGCATTTTTTTCAGAGCTGAGGTTGCTGGGTCCATCCTCTGTAACCTCTCTTTTTCTGTGTTTTATTACTTTGGAGGCCTCATTCAGAAAACCATTCCTGTTTGACTATTTGTCTATTGATACGTTTGCCTTTAAGAACATAGCATATCTTTGAAATTTCTTGTATGTTAACAAATTGTGTCAGATCAGAAGAGGCAGATAGGAAAGTTCATTCAGAGCGGTTATTTCAGATGCAGAAAGGTGAGCAAAAGTCATCGTGTTACCACACCAGAATTTTGTGTCTTAGAAGTGTCTTCATCAAATTGAATAAAGGATAACTGTTTTTTCAGACAGAGTTTTACAGGCAATAAAAGCTCTGTGCTGGTTCTCTCTCTTATGCAGCCAAGAACCCAAGATTCCCTGGCTGCAGGATTATATCCATGTTCCCTGTCAGAATCCAAGTTCTCCTACTGCTTGTTGTGCTTGCACTGTGTAAATCTAGTTCCTTAGCAGATGGTGGCAATGTCTATTTTTGTCTCTTCTGCAGCCTGCCTCTTCAGGATTGTAATCAGTAAATGAGGTTCAGTCCTTTGATCCCAGTATCCTGAACCCTCAGTATGGATGAGATTTAGATGTACTTTATTTCTCTCTTATTTTGAATTCTCAGTCAGCATAAAAACACTCTCATACGGATTTTCATTACAGTAATACTTCCACCTGTGAAAATGGAACTTTAATTCCAGATGTTCTCATGAAGAAAATGTGTTTATTGAATCTAAATATCTCTTACCTTATGCAAGTCATTGAAGATCTTTTAGTAATTACAGAAGGCATTTTTAAAATGGAAGTGAGGATTGTGTTTTTCCTGGTTTTCAGATCTTTTTGAGATTTTATGGCTACTAGAGGCATCTTCCAAATAATACCAAAATAAAATACTGATAAAATATTGATAATTTTAAAAGATGCATGTAATAGGATTAGCTTATATGCTTTCTAGAGAATGTACTACTTAACCTAGACTCTATTTTTTTATGTATTGACAAGGAAAATAATGTTTTGAGTATATTGTGATGTATCTGTTTAGTGACTTTTCTTTGACATTAATGGTTTTAACCTTCAGTATTCCCAGGAAGTGAAGACTGAGGTTTAGGGAATAAACCTGCAGTCATAGCAAATTAAATAGTTTAATTAATTCCTAGGTATCTGAAGGCAGTGTGTCTCACTGAGGCTTTGGGCTGTGTAATGGATTATAATGTTAGGCAAGGAATTAATTTATGGAAGGAAGAATGTTTGTTAGAAAGATTTGAGGTTAGTGTGTCAAAGACTAAACCATTTCCATAATAGGCATAAACCAGAGAATATTTTTTTTTGTTGTTGGACAGAGAAGGAACTTGTGTTAAAGAGGAAGGGAATGATTTCCTTGAGGTTCTTTTCTTCCCATGTTAGTATTTTTGTTTCTACATATCATAACAGGAATTGGTAACATTCACATCCACATGGTCTTGTGAGAAGGATGTCATCTGAGAGGCAGAGAGTTGCACATAAATTTTTAGATTTGTTTTGTTTTATAGTCTTAATTTCAGGAACGATCCATCTGCAATAAATGATTAAACGATAAAAATTAATTCCATTAAATGGTAAAAATCATATTCAAAGGAACCTTGGGTTCATCCCTCTGTCCAAAAGCAGGGTCATTCTATCTGTGACATTGTTTCACCTGCTTTAAAAAACCTATGATAATAGAGACAGTGTGTGTTCCTCATCAATTTATTCTGCTGAAAACAGGCAGTGCAACTGAAATCCATTAGTTGTTGTCCTGTCTACCATGGGCATCTATACATTTTATTTCTAGACTCCTCATGTACTGCAGACTTGTATGGCATCCCACCTCCTGCCTGTGCCTGTGACTGGTGCATTGTGTCTGATCTCTGCCCACAGGCAGTGTTTCCTGAACCCCTGAATGCATTAGTTGGGTTCCTCCTGTCTGCTACTGGTGTGTGCCCTTCTTGGCACTTAGGACCACACTCAGTGTTTCAGCTGAGGCTTTACAGGTGCCCAAGTGGATAGTGAAGTAGGATTATTTCCTGGGTTGTTCAGGCCATACTCCCATGTAGACGCTTCAGTACAATCAATCCCTGCTGTTTTCACAACACCATGATGTTGTTGACTCATTGGTGAATGATTATAACCCTGGGATCTCTTCCCACAGACTGCTGCTGGGACAGTAGGATCCCAGCCAGTGCCGTCTTCTTCCTGGAGCTCATTTTCTTGTATTTGCCAAAAGAGATTAACATTTTAAAAAATTATTTTTCTAGTTTGCCAAAATTTCCAAATTTATAATGTGATCTTCACCAGTATTTGAGCCCTGCATGTTGAATAGTGATAATCTCTATTCTACCCTTCTTGCTGTTTTGAAAAATATTGAACAGTCCTTGGTCAAAGGCAAACTAGTTTTTAAAACCCCACACAGTGAAACCCCAACCCATATCAACTCTATGGCAATTAAAACAAAAACAAAAAAACAGGTTTCTCTGGTTTGCTCTGAAGAAAATTTAGTGTGCCAGGGTAAGAAATCTGCTACTTGTTGATCATGCAGGCCGCCCTGCAGAGGCTGTGCTATCTGTGACGGATAAAAGAAATGCTAAGAGCAGTCTCCCTGCCCAAAAGGAAATGGAGGTATGGCTCTAGATGGCCACTGTGATGGCCTTTCTCTTCATAGTGGGCATACTGGGTTACAAAGGTTGACACAGAGGAGTCATATATTCTTTCACAAGTCTATAGGCACCACAATGGAATAAGACAAAGGCGGTCTCACATTCTCTACCCATAATCCCTATAAAAAAGTGATATTATTTAGCATTGTTACTATAGTTCATCTGATGTTCAGTACTATTAAATTAACAGTCTTAAGAATTAATATATAAGCGATAAAAAGGAGGAGGAAGCTGGGAGTTTCCATGACAGTTTTGGGAATGCGCATCAATTTGCTCTGTGCTGTGTGCATAGCAGGGATTTCTCTTATAGAGAGAAATTGAAATCCGGTCTTCTGTGTTCTCTCTTGGCTCTTTCTAGACTCTCTCAGTGTAGGGAAGTTAATACTTCTGTGCTTGTATTTTCCTATATGACTAAAATTATTCAAAACTGTGAAAATGAAAGGGAAGTTTGAGAGGTCATGTAATCTCCCCACTAAGGTATTATTGGTATAAATTCCTGAGACATATTTGTGTTCAAACCTCTGGTGAATGGGACTTAAAACCTCCATAGCTAACTTCTTCAAGATCCTTTTCCTTAGTAATGCAGTGTTTGTACTAACCCTCAGCTTCCACATATTATACTTACTTCTTGTTTTCCCTACCATTAAAGATGGGGAAAAGTGCATCACTACTCTTTTAATAACATCTTTTCTTATGTTACAAACCATAGACTTTGCTGTTTCCTCATGGTGCTTCATGGTTGTATCTTTTCCAGATGCTGTCACCCCAATTTCTTCAACCTTTTCTTTTAGGCCATGCTTTTTATTTGAGCCAGCATTCATGTTGCCCTTCTCTGGTCTTTGTCCAGTTTGCCTACATCTTTATTTTGCTTGTCTTCAAAGCAATACATATCTTTCTTCACCAGCATTCAGAAGCACTGTATTTTCACCTCCACTGTCTAATCCACAATGAAACTGTAAATTTAGGGTAAGTTGAGATTTACTTTTTTTGTAGCTGTCATATTATTGCTGTAACCAATTTATAATCACGTCAGTATGGAAGGAGAGCAGTGTGTAATTAAAATGCGAATTGTCTTGATTCAAGAAATAATGTCTTTTGAGACCTGTCTGTAAGTCACGTGTTAGAAATGAAAAATCTGCTTAAATGCATTTCTTAACCAGCGTTTATGAATTTGAAGTATTTTAATAGGAAGAAAGAAGAATCTGTGGTGTTTATACTTCATGATACTGTATAACGCTGGCAGTTTTTGGAATTTCTCCTCAAATTCTTGTTTATCATGTATTGACTGTAGTAGATTGGAAACAATTTGTTTATTTTTAGCAGCTTGCCTACACAACCTTGCAAATCTAGAGGATAAAGTTGTCAAAACTTCTAAACATAAATACCATGGATTTGATGCTGCAACAGATGGAAAAGTGCCAGAACTGCCACTGACATGAGGGCAGCCTGACATTTGGGGGTGAAAGTAATTTATTGTAGAGTGGTTACAATGTAGTGAACAACACAAGTAGTGCAGAGGGTTTGCATTTGGGGAAATTTGTGTTGCCTCCTTCCATATTTCCCTCTCACAGTCATGACAGCTGAGCAAAAGCAGGAGACGGGACAATAAAACAGCTTAATGAAGGATGGATAAGATTTTTCTGGTTTATGTTCATGTTCAAGTTTTTTTATTCGTAGGTCACATTTTAAAAAAAAACACTTTTCTCTTTCCTACCACCCTTTCTTTTAAGAATAGACATTGTATCATCAATGACTTATTTTCAAATGTTGTCCCACCACCTTTTCACAGTGGACATTGTCTATTTCTTGATCTCCTTAGTCACAGGATGTCACTTCTTTTCACATAAATGGGGAGGAAGGCATCAAATCACTACACATTTGAATCCCCTCCCCATCCCCCGAGGACATATTTTTACAGAAAGAGCTGGCAACATTTCAGAGTTTTTAGATTTTTTCTTTTCCCTATGGGTTGAATCAGACCCTGGCCAAGAAAACCCAGACATTAAAAACAAGCCATTGTAATAGCAATGCAGCTGTCAGATGTAACATTAGGCTGAGGTATTGTAGGTGGTGCTTCTAAGGAATTGTTTTGTTGTTTCATTGTTAGTGAAGAGCTTAGGGATAAGGCTGAGAGAACATGATCCTTAAGAGACCGCATGTCCTCCCATGAACAAATCTCTTACCCAGAGAATGTGCCAAATTTGCTCACCCTAAGTTTTGTCACCCAAACCATGATGCAAGCTCGATTGGTCACTGGTAGTTCTGACATCACTGTGTTACTGAGAGGAATCCACGTCCTGCAGGCATCGCACCAGACCCACTGTGGAGATGTGTTAATGCTGCCCTCGCCCCTCGGTAACCGTGTGCTGGAGCACAAACTAATGAACAACCTCTTACCAACTAATGCAGGCAAGCTCAGAGTAGCTCTAAAGGAGCATTTTAATGGTTTAATGGTTTTTAATGGGCTTGGGTTTTTTCTTTCCAGAAGTGAATGTTACAGTGATGGACCTATCTTAGTGCAGGTGATTTGCCTGGGAAGCAGATCCAGTAGTCAAAACGGGGAAGAGCCAGCATGGCAGAGAAGGATATTGAAGAGGAAGTGTTCCATCCCACAGTCTGCCCAAGCTAGCACTCCAACAAAAGCACGTGTCTCTCTCAGACACCATTTCCTCATGTTAATAAGTTAATAAGTGGAAGTGGTCTGCAGGGGAAGTGATGTGTCTGTCACAAGTTTGAAAGTCCAACAAATTGACTAGCAGAGTTTGAGGACAGCTGTCAGGACTGCAGCTGTTAGTTCAGAACTGTTCAGTAAAATTCAATTTCTAATTCACCATATTGCTGAGAATGCCTTTTTTTGTTGTTGTTGGGGTTTTTTTGTTTGTTTGCTTTGTTGCTTTTGCTCTTTACCTTCTGAACATATCATAATTCTTACTTGCATAAGAAAGTCAGATGTGCTGAACCCAAACTCACAAGGCATTAGGTAAAGGAGCAAACAAATTAAATCAGCCACAATCAAGTCATGCAAGCCACTCCTTTCTCCTGAGACTGAATAGAAGGAATTTGAAGAATTCCTAAAGTTAGCTGCCCAGCAATGTTGCACCTGCACCTCCACCCCAGCAGCACAGATTCAGAGAACACTAAAAGGAGGAAAAACAGATTTTCATTTCATAAATTATGAAAGTTTCAATAAAGAAAGCAAAAAAATTCAAGAGTTTTGAGTTCATGCTGGTCATTTTTAATAAAGTCACGGAAACATTTGAAGTGTTACATGGAGACCATGTCACAAAGTGGACCCAAAGGAGTCTGTGTAATAACTCAGTTTCCTCGCCTGGCTGGATGCTCCTATGAGCTAATTAAAAGGGACATGCAAGCTGCCCTTGTTTGTCAGTATTGCCAGATTTCACAATTTCATGGCAAGACTTTCTACAGTTGCTTTAATACTGCATGGTTGCTTGGTGTATCAAAGCAGTGGAGAATGTCAGTTACATTTCTTTACCTTCCTGATTATTGGAAAAAAGTATTGAAGCACAGAAGCATGGATTTCATATAGGAAATCACAGGACACACAAAATCTTGTATTTTGAAAATGTCATTAATTTAAGCAAAATCTTTCTTTAAAGCATTTAAGGTGAGAATTTTTCTTCTTGCATTCATTATCAGGCTCCCAATTGATGCAGTATATGATACACTATATTACTGCAGGATAATGCCATGTTGTGATAAAGTAATGATGCAAACTCTTGCCGACTGAAAATGGCAAGCTTGAAGTGGTGACTTGTCTTCCTCTCTTGGCCACTGATCAGTAGAGCCAAAGACTGAGTTGACAGGGATGAATCTGGTTTTCTATGGATTTTGGTTAATGTTTTTTATATTCCATTTCAAGTTCAAAACCACCAACTTCATGTAGCTACATTTTGTGAAGTCCTGGCCTCTGAAGCAAAGTTTTTAAAGAACAGGTATCCAGTGAGATGTTTATAATCAGCAGGCACCACAGTGAGTCACCATGAGTCACTGACCGAGTTGTAGTGCACGGGATTGTGAAAATGGGTCAGATTTCCCTGTGCCACACACAGAGGGTACACTCAGACTGGCATCTGCACTGTGCCGAAGTGAGGATGGGGCCCTGGATGGTGGGTACTAGTAGGATCACAGAGCCTGTCCTCAGAAGTTTCTCCACAGATTGAAGTTAAATGAGATGCCATATGAACTTTAATTAGAGATTGCCACCAGCAGCAACAGAATCTTTACAGTCCTGAGCACACTGACCAGTGCTCTATGACCACCAACAGTGTTATCCTGATGTTTTCCTAGTGAAGGACAGTTATGATCACAGCCAGAGGGGCTGTCAGGCAGGCTGTATGGTTCTGGTTCAACCAGCTGTCCATCTACTCAGCTTTTCTTAGTGTTACCATACAGTAAGGGAGACAGCACCCTAGGTCAGCTATCAAAATGGCAGGCTTACCCTTTTGTGTAGGCCACTTTCTCCGTTACCTACCACTTCCCCTTGTAAATATTTTTAAAATGATGGACAAACATTTTGTCAGTTGCAGACAGATGTTTGGTGTTGGTAGAAGTTTGATGGAAACCAGAAGGTTGTTAGGACGGCTTGATTGCATTCTATTTACTCATATCCAAGCTCATTTCCCATGGGGAACTGGGTGAAATTATTTCACAAACACTGTGGACAGATCACAGCATTTCAGACGTGTTTTCATGAAAATGTTCAATGAAAAAGAGCTATGTGGAAACTTACAATGAGACTGTCTGCAGTGCACAGGCAATGTACCAGAAGCTGCACAGCACTCTAATGTGGGAGAGACCATGAAAAGAGATGAGGCTGGCCAGTAGCAAGAGGCTTACAGAAAAGAAGAGACAGTGGAAAAGAAAGGGCTTAGTTGCAAAACCAGTCAAAGGGTGAATGTTATGGGTGTGGTGCCCACTCACAGAGCAGCTGCCCTCAGCTTGACCACCAAATTGCTAGGCAGTGAACTCAGTGAATCTCACAGATTGGACCAGATGGCATAATAATTAATTCCAACTGTCTAGTAATTGAAAAGGTAAAGACAGCAATTTCTTGTTGACAACATTAATAAAAAATCATCTTTACTTGGAAAAGCCTCAGGTTTTATAGTTTTGAATGATGCAAAAGGAAAGAATAAAATTCTGGATTCTAAGATAGGCTTTGCTATGTGATAAGACTGTAGCGTTCACATATGTCAGAAGGAATTCACTCGGCAGCCAAGATTCTAAAATATCCCTTTGAATGCTGGTGTCTGTGTATAAGGTAGAGCTTCTTCACAGGCATGTATCTGTCCACTAAGAAGTAATAATTTCAAATCATATTTCACAAAATATTTTGAATTATTTTAAAGGATTTTCAGAAATTTTACCATAGGATTGCTTTGATTCTTTTGTGTCAATTCTACCTTTACTGCATAATGTAATTATCCTTGAGGTAATTCATTCTTAGGCTGTTTTTTCCTTATTTAAACGTGATATTTTAATGTGTATTTTTGGCTGAGGATTTAAATGTCCAAATTGCATTGAAATGCATTAGGGCCACAGCACACAGTTCCTGTAAAAACTGTTGCCTCTGTTAGTAACTCCAATGTTCTAAAGATCCAAAGTGAAGCTTCTTGTCTGCATGTTCCTGTTCTGTTTCTCATTTTATTTGAAGGATGTTAAAAATGAGGAAGTCAAAGATTGTGCTTGTTGACGTGCATAACCGTGCATAAAGAGTGCTGGATCTTCCCTTTTCTTAGGATGAAAGCCTTTCAGTGAAGTAATGTAGCAGAANCTTTCAGTGAAGTAATGTAGCAGTCATTTGCATCTGATCTATAATGTTCAGGTCTTTTAATTGACTAGCAAAACCTGGTCCTCAGGATACCACAGGAATTTAATTAAGCAGAGCTACTTTGTTTACATGGTGCTAATGAGAGCAAAATTTACCTGCAGCTGAGACACAACTGAGGTTTATGTTTTTCATCAGAAAAATAATACTATCACTTCTAAGATTTTATATATACATCTATATATATATATATTT
>WEKY01050492.1:118962-215231 GCA_013390045.1 Picathartes gymnocephalus
AAAGAATCCTGCTCTAGCCAGTTGCTCTGGATGCACGCTGGAATTTGGTGGCCAGTTCTCGAACGTAGACAGTCTCATCTCCTCTGTGACCATCTCGGGGTACTCTGGCTCGTTGGGCAGGGCTGTGTCCTCACTGACTATCCCCTGCAGGACACTCAGGAACTGCCCATCTACAGTGTCAAAGATCTCCTGCAGGGACAGCATCTCCTGGTTCCCAACATCCTCACCACAGACGTATTTACAGGAAGGGAAGAAATGCAGGTGCTCTGCAAAGGGGCAATCACCAGGTCTCCAGTCCTTCAGGACCCCACCACAGCAGAAACACTGCACTTCATCCCGGGGGCCCACATAGAAAAATCCAGCCTCCACCAGGTCCCGGGCAGACACAGGGGCAGTGCGGGGCCACTGCTGGAAAGTCCTCAGCCTCCTGGCCACGCTCCTCATGCTGGAATCAAAGAGCTGGCAGCGAGCACCCCTGGGCTCAGGCTGCTCTGCTGGTGCTGCATCCCCCATGGCCGCGCTCTGAAAGAGAGGAGGGGAGCGCCCAGGGCTGTCAGCTGCATCCCCGGCGCCGGGCAGCACTCACCCCGCGTTATTATTCTTCATCCCCACGCACATTCCGGAAAGCTCCTGGTCCCAACAAAGCCGAGCTTGTTTCAGAATTGCAGCCCAGTCACAGATCTGGTGGTTCTGTACTTTGCTGTTGAACTTTTGCTGAGCCCTCACTGGTGTCTGACAGGAAGAGCCCAGTGCTTTCCAAGCCCCTCTGCCAATTTAAAGGAAAGATAGAAAAGAGAGAGGAGGGAGAGGGCAAAACCTGCGCTGCCTCCCAAGCTGAACCAACACAGCTTTGGTATCTGATCTGCAAGATAAATCCCCAGCCATTTTGCTCAGCCTTTAAACTAGCATTAAAAAGACTCTGCTATTTTATTCCCCAAACCAGGCATGCCATAACAAAACAGAACAGCCACACCCAAACAAATAGTGTCTCAATCTCCCATTTACAGCCAAACACCACACAGAACATCAGATTTCTCATGTCTTTATTGTTATGATTATTAAGTAATGATTTTCTAGCAATAGCTCTATAAAAGAGTTTTTCCAAGCCTTAGACTAAAATAATTAGGTGCAGTTTCTATGAGATAGTGTCCTTAAATGAAGGATTTTCTAGTTTTTGTCGTTTTCTGCCTGCGTTCCTTGTGTGCAAGAGGAAAAGTGAAATTTAAGAAGTTACCAAGTACCTGATTCTCCAAGCTCTCATCCTGCTTAAGGTAACAGCCCTTCCCTGGGTAATTAAGCTGAACTGCTACTCAGCTGCTGCTTCCAACACTTCACCTATGGCTGGCAAAGACACTTTCAAAAGGCCTTACAATGGCACAACTGAGAACCAGGAACAATTTAATTCCTTTGGAGTGAAGTCCCTACACATGTGACTAAGCAAGAGGTACAATCAACTCCCTTTTTTTTTAATTAAGGGCCCTCAAAATCCCTTCCCCACCCAATTTAACAGATGACTTCAACACAAGGAAGTGCAACTTCCTATCTGCTGGTTATCAGGGCTAAGCATTATTAGCACACAGACCCCAAAACAACGCACAGGAAAATGCTAAATCGAGGGGGGAAAAAAAGATAAATACACACCTTAAAAAGTTACAGTTTTCTGAGGCTGGTGCAGCACATTAAGGTAAGAGGTAAGGACAGCAGTACACAGTAAAATACAAATAAGAGGAGACCACAGATACAGCAGCTGCTCTGCAGCAAACACCATCACAGAGTCTGGGATAGGGCTTAAGAAATACTCAGGCCAATAGCATCTCTGAAGAACTATTCCTCTTAATTAAGTGCTGCAGCACATTTAGGGAGGAAAAAAGCTTACAGGTCATTTGAGCCACAAAACCCACAGCTATCCTTCATAGGTATTACACATTTAGTAGGTATACTATATATAGATATTACATGTTTAAAAGCAAAACCAAGCTTGCTCAGCCACATGCCTCTCACAACAAAAGGTAATAAAAAATAGAAAGTTCATCAGCAACCAGAATTTCCTTTTATAATGACAATGACAGAAACCAGGGCTGGAAGAAAAGGCTCTAAAAATCTCTTTCAGAAACTATGCTTTATTTACTACAATAAAGAAGTTAGTCAAGAACAATGTCACTGGTATGAAGAAAAGTCCATAGAGAGAGAAAGCTCCAAAGCCATTAGTCACTGATGCCCAGCAGAATTTGCAAGCTAAGCAAAGTGAGGAGCAGACAGAGTGTTTGCCTTCACAGCACATTTTGCTCCCAGAACACAGAAGCTTCTTCATCAGGCACAGCTCCACAATCAGTGCTACTCTCATCTTGAGTCCTAATAAAACAAAAGCTGTAACTCTTAGGCTACAACAAATCCTAAGTTTCACAGAGATGCTGACCAGCTTATCTTAGCTTTCCTCCACCTAGCAGACATATGAGAGCAAGCATCACAGCTTTTACTTTATGTTTTCACAAAGAAAAATCAGTTCTTCACCAAAAAACCTTTTTAACAAGAGGTGCAATATAGGACAACAAATATATATGTATGTGTCTTTTGCTTGTTAAGAGGCCCATTATGCTTTACCTGCATATTCATACACTCTGCAGAAGATTCATTAACTCTGCTAAAGAGGCAACCCAAACCAAAATAGAGTTTTAAATAGCTATAATACCACTTAAAATCAATATTTTACCACAACCCACTACTTACATAGTAATACAAAGCCAAAGCAACGTTAAAGCCCATACTAACAATTAGCACAATAAAAAAAAAACAAAGCAAAACTTTACCTGAAACATGCTAACCAAACCCCAGAAGGCTTCCATGACCTAAAACTTTCTCAACACCACAAACATCACACAAAAGTCTTTTGTCCTCAGCACTCTCTCCCAAATCACAAACACCACCAAGGAGTAAGTGAACCCCCTGCCCTGACTCAGAGGCCATTTATAATGCTTAGTTGCACCCAATTGGTTGGGTTTGGGCTGAAGTTCTTTATTGGCTAATGAGTCCAAATTTCATCATTATAAAAAGGAGTCACAAGGCAAAGGTATAAAGTTAAGCTCAGATTTTTCTTTGGGAAATAACAGATCTTGTTAAAACCCAGTCTAGTGCCAGGTGTGATATCCTGACTGCTATGATGTAATGGTTCCCACCTCCCTGTTTTGCTATGACTCTAATAGCAGTATTTCTGCATCTTTTTCACCTTGTTTCACAAGTATTTTGCACCTTACGTTTCTTAAGAAAATGTACTGTAAAATTAGCAGATAAATAGCAACAAGAATTTTCTTCAGACAGCTTGAACAGGTTGTGTTGACTTTACTTTGGGAATCAAGTATTTTTCTACAATTGCATCTTCACAACTTGAAATCCTCCTATTCCTTTGCCTTCCTGTGGTCACAATTACACAAAATGTAAGTTTTTAAGGATGGTTTTGAAAGGTGCAATTACTTGAAAATCTGTTTTCCTTTACCACTGCCTGAGAAGATGCATAAAGCTTCTTCTAAATTCTTGACAAAATATCAGTTCTCCATGTAAACTTAAGAACATGGGTGGTTCATGTTTCTTAGAAATGATAAATTAGCATTTTCCATTTAATAAAAAGATCCAGAGTCCTTTATTTTACAAGCAAGCCTATACAATCATTAAAAAGGACAATGTTGGGTTTTTGCTAATTAAATACTCGTTAATGAAAGCCCCTGAGCAGTAGAGGGCAGTGCTTTTATATGACATTTACAGAATCCTGTAACAAGAGAACGTGCTGGGGAATTTTGTCCTTAGTGAATTTCTTGGTAATAAAATACATATAAAGATAATTGCACATTATCTTCTATTCCATGGACCCTGTTCATTCTGAGTCTATGCTGATTTTTGAAGAATACATCCTAAAAATCCAAGGGACAGAGTTAACAAAATCCCTCCTACAGAGGCTGTTTGGGATCTGCTGATGGGTTGTAGCAAATCACCTGTTAATCAATAAGAGTGATTGATAATTCCGATTTTATGAAGCATTTTACAAGCAATAACCTCATCTTCTACTGCCTATAACCACCTGGCTTCTCAAAGACGTGCACAATTCCACCTGTTTTAGGGGAATCCCCAGCCTGATTGTTAAAGAGGTAAAAGCTGTAAAAATCTCAGAGAAGCTCAAAACCATCTTCTAAGTTAATTGACAACATTTGTCTGTTTCTGGAAGTGGTTATTTGTTTTGCTGGTTTTTATTCCTGTATGCATAACATTCTTCCATCATAAAAAATAGGTTTAAGGTTGATTATTTGTGGGGATACACTCATGATTTTGGGGGGAACGTTTCACCAACAGAGAAAAGATGAGAAGGACCAGTGAGATGACTGCAGCAGAAGAAGATTAAATTATGCCAATTGTGGTGCTGAGAGCAAGTAAAAATAAGTCACCATGTATAAATGATAGGGTTTTATTTTAGCACACCAAAACTTGGAAAGCAAATCACATATTCAGTAATCTGTTTTATGCAACTTGTATTGATCTTGTTTAGCAAGTCATACACTTTCAGTTCCTTTTCAGAGCTTTAAGATGTCCTACTGAACTTATGAATGCTTCTTAAAATGAGGAGTGTCATGTGCTAGTGATAAACAAATGTGGGAATCAGTAAACATCAGGACAGATCAGTGATAATGATCAACAGTGTCATCACTAGACAGTGATTGGAAACACTTGATGAAGAAAGTAATATAAACATAATTAATCAAAAATCTGCTTGCTGCTATCAGCCTGATTTGGAAGGAAAACAATCAATAAATACAAGGGCCAGAGAATATCTGGAGAGAGCATAATGAAGAGCTTGAAAGCAGTGAAGTGTCTGGAGCCCCTGGAAAAACTCCAGCAGAATTCAGCATCTCTACCCTCGAGGTGCTACACAGCTGTAAGGGGATGAAGCTGTTCTGTGTGGCTTAGCTCAAGGAAGACTATTGTGCTTTCATCAATAAATTAAGAGTTTACTGAGGAAAGAGGCTTCTATAACAGGGGAAAAAAGGTATCAGTTGGCATTGGTGAAGAAACCAAGAGGCTGGAACACAAAAGGAGACACCATAGCTTGCCACTGCAACTGATGTGTAAAGGGACCGGGTATCGAGTACATTTATGGCATAGTTCCTATTCCCACTCACTCAGATGTAGCCACTATGAAGATGTGGATCTATTTTTCAGAATAAAACATTCAGACCCTGTGATATAACTGCTTTGCAGCCTGAAGCAGAGTAAACAAAATCATTACACTGAAAGCCCTAGATACAGATGACTGCTGCTCTTTCTCCATTTAGGGCCTTTCTTTTCCTCCTCTGGCTGCCCCTTCCTTGTGTGTATTTGTCCTTCCCCTTCCTTCCCAGAGAAGGGCCTGGCCTGGTCCTGCAGCACAACACCTGTCCTGCTGCTCTCTGGGGAGTTCCTGCCCCAGGAACACCTGTGAGGTGCTCAGCTGCCTCCCAGGGCAGGCCTGAGGGACCAAAGCACACTGCTGCATGTTGACACAGAGTTCCACAGCATCCTTAAAACAAATCCACTGTAGACAGGAAGCAAGATCCAACCCAGTGAATAGTGACAAGACACATTGAAAAGTGACTGGTCACCCCTGGGACAAGCATAAAGCCATTCCCCAGGGCAGGGCAAAGCTCAGAAGTCTCACTTTGCTGTTTCATGCAGCTCAAGTTTTACTTTTCCCATTAAAAGTTCGGCTATACATCTACAGGGATCTTCTCTGCCTGTCAATGTCTTCCTTGCTGCACTTCCCTTAGTGGACTTTTCAATAATAATGAAAAACAAATTTAACACATTAATAATAATAAAAGATTTATTTCTCCACGGATTAACAATCACTAATTCAGGAAGCCAGGAAAATGTTATGAAGTAAAACATAGGATCCCAGAATGGTTTGGGTTGGAAGAGACCTTAAAATTCATCTCATTCTAAGCCCTGCCATGGGTAGGGACACCTTCCACTATCCCAGGTTGCTCCAAGCCCTGTCCAACCTGGCTTTGGACACTTCGAGGGATGGGGCAGGCACAGCTTCTCTGGGCACCCTGTGCCAGTGCCTCACCACCCTTACAGGGAAGAATTTCTTCTTAATATCTAATCTAAACCTCTTTCAGTTTGAAGACATTCCCCCTTGTCCTGTCACTACATGCCCTTGTAAATAGTCCTTCTCCATCTTTCTTGTGGGCTCCCTTCAGGTACTGGAAGGCTGCAGTTAGATCACCCTGAAGCCTTCTCTTCTCCAGGCTGAACAATCTCAGTTCTCTCAGCCTTTTGTCATAGGAGAAAATTGATTAGATCCCTCTAATCAACTTGGTGGCCCTCCTATGGACTTGTTCCAACAGATGGATGTCCTTCCTGTGCTGGGGACTCCAGAGCTGAAGGCAGCACTCCAGGTGCATGTTCTTGGCTCGTGTCCAGCGTCTCATCCACCAGCACCCCCAAGTTCTCAGCAGGGCTGCTCTGGATTGGTTCATGTCCCAGCCTGGATTGAGACCTGGGGTTGCCCCAGCCAGGTGCAGCCCCTTGCACTTGGTCTTGTTAAACTTAATGAGATTTCCATGGGCCCACTTCTTGAACTTGACCATGTCCCTCTAAACATCAGCCAACTTCCCCTGTGCTCAGTAGTTCCGTAGCTTCATAAAAGTGAAATTCTTGTTCAGGCTTTTCTTTGGGCTTCCAAATACTCATATTATTTCAGACTTTCAGCAGAAGTGAGAGTTCACTGTTCAGTCTGTATATGTGAGGGTGGGCAGGGGGGAAATATGTATTTGTTTCTCTAAGTTGCTTATGTGCCTGAAATTTAAGGATGTAGTTGCATATATTTATAAATCCATGATGTGATCACTAACCCCAGAAAGATCCGAAAGTTTGGCTTGAGTAAAAAAGAGGAGACAGTGGTGGTTCTTTAGTTCTTATTTTTTTCTTGTTCCAGTTGCTTCTGTTTTAAAATGAAGTGTTGTTCATTTTTAAGTCATGAGATATAGCGTAATTGCAAACTGGAGATCTTTAAAACCATCCTTCTCTTAACTGTCTACTAATTTGAAGTAACTGTGAACCCAAATGAAGGGCAAATAGTGCTTGGTTTTGAATTACTGGTATTTATGGAAAGGCAAACTGTTTCCTTCCCTCCTGCCCTTGCCACAATAAGGGCATTTCTTTTGTGCAGTGTAAACTGCATTTAGTAATGGTCTTGTGCTTAAGAGCTTCTAGTTAATGAGGCCTGTTAACAATAATGAAAAATGGCATCCTTAAAGTGCAGAGCTAGTCAGAAAAATAATTCTCCAAGAATGACTGGATGGCTCTGTACTCTTTCTTGGCTTATTTAATTTAGGGGGTGGGGGAGGAGCACAGTTTTGGCTCTGAAACTAATTATTCTCCTACAAATGTGCCCGTGATCTGCAGTTCCTGCTGGGGATTCGCGGAGCTGAGGCTTCTGGAACTAAAGAGCTTCCCAGACTGAGCCTAGCTGAGAGTGGGATGTGTAGGCTTGGCTTTGCTTTCCCAAGCCGCAGTGGGAGCGGCAGTAGTAAAACCTTTTTTTTTTTTTTGTCTGCTCAAATGAACATATCTGAGTCAACAACACAGAGCAGTTCCATGGAGCAGAGAAGTGATTTTTTACATAATTATTCATCTGGCTATGTTTGTATTTTAGTGTGTTGCCACCTCCACATCACGTGCTGTTTTAGTTAGACAGGATATGCATTGCTTTTCAATATGTGAATAATCATATTCCTGCTTAAGGAAAGGGGAGGATTGGCAGTGATTTTATTGGATTTGAAATACAAAAATCCTTACATTTCTGCTTAGGGAAGGACACAAGAAGACTGCCTGGATGATGGCTGTTCATATGAATAAATAGTAAGGCATTACAGGGAAAGTCTAGAGAGGTGGAAGCTACCTATATCTCTGTCTTGGTGTCCTCCCACTCAGTACTGCACGTACATTTTAGTAACTTCCTTTTCAGCTAGGACAGTCTGTCATGCCAGCCAGCAGACTTGGAATAGCTTCACTTAGTATGGGACCACCTTGTCCGTCTTCACTGAAAAGGATTTCTCTGGTTGTTCTGTTACTGTTCTGTTTGGGCTAAGAATTACAGCTTTTTGTGTTTATAGGTGTTCTGTAGGAGAACTTCCATGCTGTGGGACAAAGTGGGCACATTTTAGGACAAAGGAGAGATTTTCACGTAAAGGGAATGTTTCTTCTCCCGCTTTGGAGGCAGCATTGATTGGTGAAGACAGACTTAATTTCTTGGTTCTGTACCCTGACTGCAAACTCAAGCTAATGGTACCACACCCTTCAGGGTTTTAATTGAACTTCACCTTTTAAGAAGGCACCATCCTATTAACTGCCATCTGTGGTAGGATCACATGCTCGAAGGAGTCCTAGATGGATAGACGGTGTCCCCCTCAGTGGCAATTCTTCTGTCTCTTTATCCTCTGGTGCTAAACAGAAAGGTGTCAGTGTTTGCTCACAGAGGAGCTATTTCTGTGCTATAAAGAAAGCATTTCAAACAACTTTGTCCTTGCCTCTAGCAGATTTTCATGTAATTTTTCAGGATATGTTGTGTGCTCACACATGTGTGTGTCCTTTGTGGAAGAGAAAAGTTGGAGTGTTTGCCACTAAGCACTCAACCCCTAGCGTAGGGACTGTTGAGCCATCTGTGGGAGATGAAAAGAAAACAGGCTTCTGAAGCAATTTCTGTGTGGAAATCGGAATCCAGTGGATACCTAGGGCATGCAGGAGCATTGGTTAGCAGCTTCCTTTAAAACGGAGCTGAGAGAGAGGCTGCATGGTGAGCTGCTGCATCCCCAATGGAGCTGCAAGACTGTTGTACAGGAAGCAGGCCAGTGCATGGAGAAGGAGGTGGCTGGCAGTGAAATGGGGAGCAGAGCACTGATGGGGGCGTGCAGAGCACTGCTCTGTAGGTGAGAGGAGAAATTAGTCCTTGGTCCAAAGTGTTTTGTGGCCTGATGGCCAAAGCCACTCACCAGTGCCAGCTTTGCACGCACATTTGGCCAGATTTTCTTTTCCAGGTCTTGGTCTCTCCTGCTGTACATTGCCACAAGTCCAAGATTTGTGAGTTTGACCCAGAATTGCAAGGATATGCTTCTGCTCTGTTTTCTTAGACTGGTGTGTTTGAAAAGATGGGGATTTCCTTAGTGAAAAATCAAAACAGAGATGATTACCCCTGGAATTTCGTGTCTTCTAATAAGATGTTAACAGAAGGAAGCAAAAAAGTAATTCAGCAATTCATTGATGATGTAAGCTTGTGCTAAAACTTGGACTTTACTAATTGTCTCTTGGTCTCCTTAACTGTTTTTGAGGTGGAAGCACTGAGCACCTATGCATCTACTGGGCATAATTTATCTTGACATTCCCTTTGTCGAGCATTCCTTGGGATCAAACATTTAATCATGTGTTCTTTAATCACATCTATGATGTAGCATCACTACCAATTTGTATAGACAATGTTAATTCTGCTATTTTTTTAACTTCTAGGTATTTTGGAACAGAACTTAGGTATTCCATTTTTAAAAATGTGTTATGCCTACTGGCTCTATCTAAATGTTCTTCCTCTCTCTCTTCATTGACTTGGTCATTCAGCGCTGCAACCCAGTGTTTTATTACTCACACTCCTCGGTTAACTGTTGGCTGGTAGGGAAGGAAGGCTTTTACATCTATGAATGCTTTGCTAAGAGATAATGTCTTTTGTGGTAGCTGCCACTTCTCCTTCTATATCCCTTTCCATGACTTGTGAAAAGTGTGCAGAAGAGCATGAGGAACAAAGATACTGTTTGTCATGATCTGCCATCGCTTCCAAGATGTCTAGAATGTCTTTTGACTAGAGTGAATCGGGATAAAGGGCTGAGTGCCACTGCAAAGTGCATTTAGTGTTTGGATATTAGAGCATCGTTTCTGTGTAGCTGGTATGGAAGAGGAGACACCAAGAAGTGCCCTTTATTAGAAGCACCTATAGTAAATGGGTATCTTTGGGGCAATGTTTCCCTTTTCCTTAAAAACCTTACTCATAGCTTGTGTGATAACGTGATAAGGAAGTCATTGCATTTCGGTGTCTGCTGAGGTTTGGTATTAAATTCAGACAGAAAGGCAAATACCCCCTCTTGTTTTTTCTTTTTTTTTTTTTCCCTTTTCCCTCCTGTCTGTCTCCATTCTTTCAGAAGTAGCTAATGTCTGGTCAAAGCAAATCAGATTGTTGGGCAGGCATCATCTGTGGAAAAGCAGAGAGTCATACTGGGCCTCAACCTTTTAGAATGCAGACAATTTTGAGTCTTGGATTGTGTTTCTGTAAAATGGTGTATTCTGTTATGGCTGGAGCTATTAGGCTAAATTAATTGCTGTTTAAAGCATCTGAAAATCCTGTGCTAGAAGTTGTCATAGGAAATGCTAGGTGTTCTTTTTGCAGCCATTATGATATGCTGGATCTGTATTTTGCTTGAAGGGTGTTTCAAATTCTTCTTGATGCTTAGTCATGACCTGTCTATATGTTAACATGCATTTTCTACATAGTAAATGGAGACTTTAACGATATATGTGCTGAACAGAAGGATCTTTCCTATAACATGAAATATTTGCTAATAAGCTGTCACGTTTTGGGTCACTCTCATCTACTGAGGTAGATCATTAGAGCTGGTCTAGTGATGCCCTTAGAGCTTTGCTAATCAGAATCTTATGAACTGAACCAAGAGCAAATATTTTATCTTTGTAATAAAATTTCATAAGCTGAGGGATCTCAAAGTGCATTCCAAGCTGACAGTGGTAATGGGACCACTCAATTACAGTCATAGACTGGGGAATCACATAACAAAGCTGTATCTTAAATTGGAGCTGAATCTGAATTCTCCTATTACATAACTCAGACATGATTAAGACAGTTGACATGTTGGGAATATGATGCTTCAGCATAAAATCAGAAGAAATAATAAAGCTTTTTTCTTGGAGGGGGGGAGTGGTAATAGTTATTGCTCTTTTAAAAGTGTGAGGAGCAGAGGGAAGCGGCTTTGCACTGACGAACACAGGAAGATGCAAAATAAAGAGCTGGTGTATTTTTGCCAAAATATGACTCATTGTTTCTCTTGTCTGCATTATATTCCTGGGAGCATCTGATCACCACAGAGTTGCAAACGAGTTTTGCCCAGTGGTTAAGACTAAAGGAAGCATCTTGTTATCATGAAGGCAACCAAAAGTTCCTAAGGACAGTCTCTTGTCAGAATAGCTGGATAGGACAAAATATGTTTACTCAGCAGGAGACAGAGAAGACTGGAAAAGCACCTTAGAGCAGCAGACATTTGGTTTTCTGAGATATGTTGCCCTCTTTCACCTCTGAAGTCCTTCTATATGAGGACCTGCTTATTTGATAAACAAAGCAAACTCTTCAAAATCCCCTCTTTTCCTGGTAAAATGGGTGTTTTCCCTCTCTGGACTCTGCTTATCTTGTCTTCCGTGTGCTGCAGATCCGAGAGGCCAAGATAAGTTTATCTTAGCCCACAGCAGTGCAGCCTCATCAGTGTGAGTCTGGCACAGCGCTTCCTGCCAGCCACGGCTCTTGGTAGTGTTGCCTGGCTCTCCCTTCTGAAACACCTTCCTCCCACACCTGCCCAGGCAATTTGGTAGCTGCTTTCCCCAGAGTTGTCTTCACTTTCTTTGTTCCTCTGGTGCCATCTTTGTGATTTTTCTCTTAGCATGCAGAATTATGTATAGGCTGTAATAAAAAAGAGCTTCTCACATAAGCAGTCACTGATGTGCTTTTCTAGATAAGTTGCTGTCCCCTTAAAGCTTCCATTTCTTTTAGTTGCAGAGTCAAGTGTCCTATTTCTCTAATATCTGAATAATTCTTGATGTGTGGCTCCATTCTCTTCTTGTAGGGCAAACTGGGAAGCTTTAGCTGTCTCCAGTTTTAACTTCAGATGCTGTAAATGCCTCTGTGCTCTGAGCTGGTGGTTTCCTGACCAACTAGAGCTAAAGAGAGAATTGCTCCATATGTTTACAGACATAGGAGGAGATGCTGCTCCTTGCAAGTTCTCCAGTATACTGAATGAATGAGAGGCAGCTAAGTGCAGATTTAGGAGTTGGTACGCTCTAGTTTTGGCTGTTCTTGTTGAAGAGCAGTAGGCAACCTGAGAGATATCAGGCAGTGACTGTTCTCATGGGAGAGGTCCTTGGTTCTGGCTGTAAGCAGCCAACTGCATAATTGCTTCTTGGGAAATCGCTGTGTTTCACTGACACATGATGAGGGGATGGTAAAGATTGATCTTCACTATGTGCTTATAAAAATGAGTATGAGTGCAAGAAGTTATGAAGGGGAGAATCTTAGGGGAGCTCTGAACAGTTTTCTCTTATGATGGATCAGAAACTAGGGGTAATTGAGTCAGAAGACTGGGACATCTTATGGTCTGACATGAACTGTATGTGAGCAGAATCTTGGAGTAGCACAGCAGAGAGTAGTTGAATTGTACCCCGTAGCAACATGAGCAGTCTCAGGCAGCATGAGCTCTGCTGCTGCTGCTGAAAGAGGCAGCTTTTCTTCTGACAGTTCCCTCCTTGAACTAGCACAAAGTCTTTATATAGGTGTGTGGTGAAGCAGGTTAATGATGGATCAGTTCAGCTATCCCGTTCAGTGCGCTGCTGCACAAGTGCTTGCACCAGCATCAGAAGTAAAGAGGATAGGGGCCATTAGCAAGAGGCAGGGGAGGGATGTGACTGCAGTGACTGCCAGCTTCGCAACAAGGAGATCTCCTGTACCTGCTGTTGGACAAATCTGCACCACAGACAGTGTCAGAAGAGTGATCTCTTTTTTTCTAGAGATACTAAAAAAAAAATCTGGCTTTATCTTAGCTGTGGCCTTTCAGGGGAGGAAGTCGGGGTACTACATCAGTGCTGTAGAGGGATGTTAACTCCTACAGTTGTGCTACTGAAATCCTCAATTCCAGTAGCTTACTTAAGGAATCAGAGATGCTATTGCATCTGTATGCAGCTGAATTACTAAAATACTATCTAATGGGTATATGGGCTTTTTTGGAGGAAGTGTGAGGTTCTTTAGGCTAAACACTGTCTTGCTGGGTGCTAACTTTGCTGATATGCACTAGCCTTTGCTGAAGGAACTCTTCTAATGCAACATCCTGAAATTGCTATGCCTATGAAATTTATTTACTGGTAGACATGATCCAGACACAAAGGAAGACTGGCAGTGGTTAGTATCACCTCTAGTACGGAATTTTAATGTTCTATAAATGTAGTCTTGATGGTGTTTTCTATCCCCTCAAGCCTCCGTGTCAGGTGCTGAACCCAAAATTTGGGTCTGAGATTGGTCTGATTATCTATTTAAAGCTACTGCTTGGTTGAAGAGAATGCCATACATTCAGTCTTAAGATCACTTGAATGAAGAGATCTCTATGCAGTGTCTCCTTGTATGAAGTAATTTCATACAATTCAAGCGCTAGGCTCCAGGAGTGGGAGCGGTTATCTCTGTGATCCCTCGCAGTGTCATTGCCCACACGGTGAGTCACTGGTAATGCCTGAGTTCTTATTTTTAGTCGTGTTGCTGCCATCACGCTGAAGCCATTGGCCGGTAAGAGACTTAAGCGAGGAGATAAACATGTTAATCTCCCTAGACCTTCCCCCTCAGCTGCTACCTCTGTGCCTTTGTGCATCTCAAGATGTAGCCTTTCCTGGACCATTGGGCAGTCCCCTTCATACCCTGGTGGGATGTCACTCAAACATTTTCACCATTAGGCGCTGGAGCTGTGAGGAATGCCTTCCATGCACGTGGGTTTGCATGTGCAGACAGAGCAGTGTGCTTTGTCAGCGAGCAAAGCAAGCTGGGCAGGCTGTCACTGTTCACCCGAGCACCTTTGCCATCAGGGCTTTACAGGGCACATCCACTCTTCACTACGGTTCTGTCACCAAAGTGCTTTTCCCTCAGTTCCCTCGGGAAGAGTTCTGAAACAAACTAACAGGATTCTTTTGTATAAGCTTGCTGTAACAATTACGCAAGTCTGTCCCTTTTGGTGAGTTTTTAAAGTATCCTGTTGAATTCTTGGGCGAGGCCACTGGTCTCTCTGATATATTATTTTACTGGAATAACTGGTTTTGCATTTATTCTTAGGCTTCCTATTTTACTTGCTTTCTTAACATGGCAAGATAGAGGATATGGAAGTACTAGTGAGTGCTTCTTTGCAGTGGTGCAGATTGAATAGTGTGTTTTCTTCTGACATGTCCTTGTTGTGCTCTCTTGCCTAGATACTTCTGATTCTGCAAAATTAACTAGTTTGCAGATCCCTAGGGTTCCAGCTAGTTGTTTTCTGTGGTTAATTTTGTTAGCATGTGTGTATCTCCAACTTTGGGGACTCTTAAACAGGTTTACACTGTGTGAGTTTTAAGGGAAGAAAGGAGTATGTTCAGCTGTTCTACGCTTTTGTTAGCAGGGTTGATTATTTTCTTAAATTATATATTTTGAGGGTTTTGCTTGGTGAAGAGAAATGAAGGAAATACAATCAGCTGGTGGGGACTTGCTCTTGTTCCAGCAATAACCTGAGCCCTCGTTGACCTCATTGTTCCAGAAGTCCCAAAACACACATCCATAGCTAGTAGCACTATGTGTTTATGGGTGATCTGCTTCTCAGTTTCTTTGGCTCAGTGGCCTTGGGTAGCCAGCTGTAGCTCGTAACTTGAGTATGGTTCAGACTCCTGAGCTCCTGGCCGCATGCTGGTGGTACAACAAGCATATGTTTAACTGGGATGGAGTTCAGTCCTGTTGATGATTGCTCAGTTGGTGTCATTCTTCTGACCTTCCTGGTCTAAAGCCTCTTTCAGTTCTGTACCCTCATTTTTGTTCCTGTCCACCTGCCTTTGACAGTGGTCCAATCTTTTTAGTATTCAGAATGATAATTTTGAAAACCTCTTTTCTTTCTGATGCCTACCTTTGGAGGGGAAAGAATGAAGTGCTGAGTGATTGAGGCCTGGCCTCTTTTTTGTTTATTTCTTTGTTCGTTTGTTTGCAATCTCTTCTGACTGTCAGATCTGGGAGAACATTAACTCCACCTAGGAATAGCACACTCAAGTATAGAGTTCAGCCAGAAGCTGAACACGGTAACTACCAGTACTGCCCCATCCTGCTGGGTGATGTGATGTAAAAAGGCAAGTGAAGGGAGTGGTCACAGTTTTGAATGAGGAAGTAGTGCTGCCAGCCTGCTGAGGTGGGGAACCAGTCCTGTGTGTTGTGGAACTCACTTGGAGCTTCTCTAGAGGCTGTTCATTGCACTGAAAATGAAATTGACTGTGGACTGTGGAGTTGTGAGAGAGGAAGTGTAATCACTTCACCACATGTGCTGTGAGTTCCTGGAGCTGCTCTTCATGTGTCTCTTCCTTTTGATGTGTTTTCATGTTATCATTATGATTTATTAATGTAATTATTATTAATGTAAAATTTTGTTTCTGGATGTGTTCAGTGTTTGAGAGTGAAAATGCACAGGACTGAACAAGCAAAGCATAATTAGTAATATCTCACTGTGTCTGTATGTTTTCTGTCTCTTTCTCTCCATTCCTTTTACTGTGCTACTCCTAGTCTAAACACAAGTACTAAGCATCTGAAGCTGATGAAGAGAGAGCTGAGTCTCTGCTGGTAGTGTAGCAGAAGGTGTGATTGCAGCATGAAGGACATAGTTCACTAACTTTATTCTCAGTGGTGTAGAGATAATAGCATTGAAGTCACAGTGATGTGGGTTTCAGTGGAGGCTAGCAGCTCAGGCACATATGTATGTCCCCATCAAGCCTGTACAATTTGTGTTCAAGTCTATGAATCCCACTGTTACTACTCCTGCTACTGAGTGTAGTGCTAACATGGATATGTCTGTTCATGCTGCGATTAAACCTTTGATTGTGGAGTAGACATCTCCATAAAGACTTGAGCTCTTTTGCAAGGACAGAAGGTGCCCAGCAGGAACAATATCAGAAGCTGGGTGTCTGTCTCCTGCTTATGAGTGCCAGTTCCAGAGGAAATTGTTATGCAGTTTGCTTGTCGCTTCAGTTTTACACCAACTCTCACTCTGCTGCTGTACTTTTAAAGTGGAGGTCTTGGCTTCTCAGAGAACAGCTGCACTCAGAGAACTGCTATCCTCTTGCATGGGGTCTCATTCACTGAAGCCCAGCCTCCTGGAACTTTTCCGCTCTCTAACCTCATGGAGAAAAACCTGTGTGATCACTGGAATCCTTGTAGGCAACAGCTTGTCCACGATGCTGGATTCATCATCATCATCAGATCCAAGGGATGGCTGACTTCTGTTCCCTTAATTGAGGTGAGGAGGCAGATGGGTGGAAGACACTTGCGAGAGCCATCCATCTGTCCATTCGTGGCAGAGTAGGAAAGAGAGGGCTCTGGAAAGCCAAAGGATTTTGATAGCCTGTGTCTGTGCTAGCTGTGGTGTGTTAGGGATGCTGGTGTTTTTAATGTCCTGACAGTCATGAGTGTTAGTACTATGGCTGTAGTGTACATGGAGAATTGCCATGACACTCGTGGCTTATGAAATGTGAAAAAGGGATCTCAAAACTAGGAAAGTGACCATAAAGCCTAGTAACCCATGTGTGCTGTAGTATACCTTGCTTTGTTCCTCCACACACCTTTCCTGCCAAAGGAATGAAAATGCAACTGTGGGAACTATTAGTTATGTTGGTGTCTAAGTTTCAGCAGTGGGATTGTTGGGTTGTGGTTTGTCTCAGGGATTTTGGTTTGAAGAGGCCTTGGTTTTTGTTGTTTGTTTGGGTTTTTTTTCCCCACCCCACAAAGCTCCAGAGAAAACTGTGTTCTTGGAAAGGTGACTCTACTCTGCCCTGTGCATATGTTAGTCCTGCAGCTCCCCAGGGCAGATGCCTGGAGCACTGCAGAAAACAGGAGAGAACTGTGGGGATAGCAAGGCTGAGACCACAATCACCTGATTCTTGAAATCAAAGTAAGAGATACCTGTTGCTTCTCTGCATGCTCTGGGTGATCTGTCAGATCTGGTGACAGGTTCTGAGAATTTCATTTTTCTGGTACTTGGCTCTTGACACAAGGTTCACCAGCAGTACTGACTCTGATCATTGCAGTCATGGCCGTGCAGAAGTTACCCTCTTGTTACTGCCAGAGACCTTTCCCTGCCACTTGGTCCTGTGTCTGCTATATGCTTCCTCCAGTTTGCCAGGCAATTTTCAGAATCTTTCCTCCTCTTTACTTGGAATCTCCCCAGCTGTAGATCTGTCAAGATCCTGTTCTGAATCAAGGGTATTTCCCCACTGTAGACATCACCATGGATTCATGGATTTATTCAAGGCTAGTGTTAGCATCTCGGGCTTTGCGAAGTGGGAATTGGACAGTGAAGGTTGTTTTTCATTGTTGGATGGGATGCAACTTTCCTGTTTCCATAAGTGTGGTCAGGTAATCGCTGTGAAAATCCTTGCTGACCTGTCCTTCAGGACTTGTGCTACCTCTTTTTCTGGATTAGACAGAGATTCACCCAGGAGAAGGAAACAGCTTGCATGCAAACTGATGGCTCAGGCACCTTCTGTTACTCCTTTGCAGTAGCCTCAGCTCCATTTGAACTGCTGCTTCTGCTGGGCACTAGAGTGAAATCCTGTCCCTCATGGTGCAGTTCCCTCACCCACTTACTCTTCCCCAGGCAGACATCCACAGATGCTCTATGCTTGCCATGCCATGGACTGCCTCTCTGAGCATTCAGTTTTTCAGTGTTCCTGCTGACCCTCAGTTGGACACAGCTCTGTATACACTGCCTGTGTTGTCCTTTTTTGTTGTGCTTTTACAACTAGTGCTGTGCTCTGAACCTCAGTTGTACTGATGCAGGGAGTTCCTGTCTCTGTTCCTGTTAAGCTCTGCAGCAGGAGATGAGAATTACCATCCAGCTTCTGAATGAGGGTACAGCCAGAAGGGAATTAGCCTCTGACGTATGGTTGAAGGGACAGTGAACGCACAACATCACTGATGGCATGTGGGCATAGGTTAAGAAGGTCAGGATAGCAAAGCAACATCTGCATAATCCCTTTGCTATTTTGTGTGAAGATGAATGAGTGGCTGGGCAGGGGAAGGAGGCAGCAAAATCACTGTTAGTAGGGCAGTTAGTTAGACTTGAGTGTAGTTACAGGTTTGATTTGGGGGGGTGGGGCGGGGGGGGTTTGTTTGGTTAGTTTTTTTGGTGTTTTGTTTTTGTTTTTTGGGGGTTTTTTTGTGGTTTGTTTGTTTGTTTGTTTTAACAGGAATGACTAGAACAGATTTTTAGCATAGTAGCAGTAAAACATGCACTGAACTGGCAGCCCTCTTCTCAGGAATTTGAAAACTCTCTAGAATTGCTCATGTGAACTGAAGGCAGATTCCCCACAACTCAGAAACTCTCGAAGAGCTGATAACAGCTCAGCATTTGAAGGGACAGCGTACTTACTCTGTGACTATTCTTACATTCCTCAGCCTGCCTGACTCTCCAGCCCTCTGGAATGTGAACCTCTCTGCAGGTGCTGGTGGAAGCACAGCAGCAGCATTTCCTTAGTGCTCCCTTCATACTGAGAGGCAGGCCCTTTTTGCTGCAGCCTTCCCTGTTGGCTGTAGCCAACACAGAACTTGGAGCTGTGCAGGAAGAGATGATTCCTGTCTGACTGCTGGGGATGAAGTGTGCTCGGAAAGCTGGGGCAGGTACAGAAGCCATGCAGAAGTACAGTGTAGTCCCAACACTTCAAACTACCGTGGCTAGAGTAGAGTCTCTCTGTATTTTGGGCCTTCTGCAGCATGCTGCAACTTTAGGGAGGAAGAGTGGCTGTCTTTTCAAAACCTCTGAACTGCTTGCCTTGCACTCTTCCTTTGTGGATGAGCTTTCATGAGAGCAGTGACAGCTACTAGAAAAGCTGCAGCCTCAGGATTTTACTGCATCTTCCTCCCACCAGAGCTGGCAATGCTGTTTTGATGTGTGTTTAATAGACCAAGCCTTGAGACAGTGTGGGCCAATGCCAATTGGAAGGATCCATTTTCCAGCTGCATCTTCCTAGTCAGTGCCTGTCAGAGCAGAAGGCAGAGCCTAGGTGGAGGGATATGGAAACTTTGTGCCATTATGAGCACTTTCTGGAAGGAAATGTGCAACAGCTGCGCTTTGGGGCATGGAGGCCTTGTCTCCCATGGAAGCCAGGAAGATAGAGCCCCTCCTCAGCTTCCTCTGGAAAAAAAACAGTGGATGACTAATACACGCTTTGTAAATACAACTTACCCTATCAATCCTTTCAGTGACTAATGAAGGCTTTTTTCTCCCTTCCCCTCCTGTCTCACTAATATAAATGCAGTTGCTCAGAACTCTCTTTTCTCATGTTTTATTTTATTCTTATCAGTGGTGTAGCAGGTGATGCGGGTCTTTTACAAAAGGCAGCATATTGCCCCTTTTTCTCATGTGAAACTTAATTCTAGATGGTAATTTGTGTATTCATTTTTTATGAGGGTCATGGTGCACTCCTAAAGTGATTTTCTGTTCCGTGTGCTGATCTTTGTTTCTCATATTGGAAGCTGTGTCATGTCTACAATGCAGGACATTTTTTTGGTTAGATGTGTGACAGCATACAGTTAGTCCTGTACGTTTGGACTGTGCTCAGACACTTGCTCCTGATTGCACACCTAATCCTTGTGAAGGGGCATCCTATTTTTTTCCTGGCATTCTACTAACAGACAGCTGCCAGCCTGCAGGTTAGGAAGCCTGTGGGCTTGCTAAAAGCTCTTGGAGAAAGCTCACTATGCTAGTGCCATGCTGTCTGGCCCTCACAGATAAACACAGTATGCTAACAAGCTACCCTAAAGAACCAAAACCAATATTCGCCAAGATGTCTAGGGAAATACGACTCATGTGCTAAGTGCATTATTAAAAAGAAGGACTTGTAAAAAAAGCTTAGTTTCAGGTGGAAATATATCAAATAGAAAAATTGCACACAGAAATTCTCTGAACCCTGCTCTGAATTGTCTCCATGGTCTCAAAGGTTATTCATCATTGGAGACAAATCCGTAAGGGACTTGTAACAGTAATATCCTTGAGTGCTGTCTTGGATTTGGCAATCAGATTCCATAAAAGCCTATCTGATCTTGTCACATTGACCTTTTCTGAAAAGAAATCTAGAAAACTGCTTGTAAGTTGGGTCAGGTTGTTTTGCACCTCTGATACATTTCTATTTTCAAGGCAGCAAGGACAGGAAAGGATGTCTTAATGCTGTCCTTCCAGCTCTGCCTTGTGAACCTTCTGGAGAAAGCAAAGGAGAGCAGTACTTGATAAGACCATGCGTCTTCTTTTGAGGAGGCCA
Organism: Picathartes gymnocephalus; assembly: GCA_013390045.1. NCBI lineage: Eukaryota > Metazoa > Chordata > Aves > Passeriformes > Picathartidae > Picathartes > Picathartes gymnocephalus. The sequence continues at coordinate 139,315 of WEKY01050492.1, forward strand.
TCAAGTGCATCTTCTTCCTTCCCTCTCTGTGCAAACCAGCCTGTGTAACATTCCTCTGGCAGTTCTGTGTTGCTATAGCAGTACTTTACATGTCACTGCAATGTTACAAAGGAGAATTTTTCCGATTTTTTTTTTCTTTTTTTTTTTTTTCCCTTTGTCAGGCACAATCACGCCTCATTTTCTCTCTCTTTCACTCTGCAGCTCCCATCCTGCCCTTTCCTCTGTCAAATCATAGCCTGTTCTCTTTGCTTGCTCTCTCTGCCTGTCCTGGTATGACACCAAGTCACTGCAGCCTTTCCCCACCCCCTCTTTATATCCAGCTTATAACTGACCTTAGTTGTTACTCCTGTGGCAGGGTAGCTGCTTGCTCTTGCCTACACTTGTACTCGCAGGTCTCTGGGGTGCTTGAAGAAGTGAATCATAGCATCACCAAATATCCTGAGCTGGAAGGGCCTCGCAAGGATCACTGATGTCTGTCTCCTGACACTGAACAGGACCATTCCCAAGAGTCTCACCATGTGCCTGAGAGCATTGTCCAAACACTCCTTGAACTCTGTCAGGCTGGTGCTGTGACTGCTTCCCTGGGGAACCTGTTCCTGGGTCCAACCCCCTGCTAGGTGCAGAACCTTTTCCTATCCAACATAAACCTCCCCTGACTCAGCTTCAGGTCATTTCCTCAGGTCCTGTCACTGGTCACCAGAGAGGAAAGATCGGTACCTGCCCCATTGGTTCCACTCACGAGGAAGTTGTGGGTTGCAATGAGGTCTCTCCTCAGTCTCCTCTAGGCTGAACAGACCAAGTGACCTCAGCCATTCCTCATAACCCTTCCCCTCAAGGCCTTTTGCCGTCTTCGTAGGGTTTCTTTGGATGCTCTTTATATGTTTTTTACATTGTGGTGCCTAAAGCTGCCCCCAGCACTCGAGGTGAGGCTGCCCCAGGGCAGAGCAGAGCAGGACAATCCCCTCCCTTGCCTGGCTGGTGATGCTGTGCCTGATGCCCCCCAGGACAGGGTTGGCCCTCCTGGCTGCCAGGGCACTGCTGACTCACATTGGACTTGCCATTGACCAGGACCCTCGGATCTCTTTCTGTAGGGCTGCTCTCCAGCATTGCATTCCCCGGTCTGTACACACAGGTGGAGATGGCCAAGTGTTATGGTCCTGCCTGACTTTCAGAGGTCACCAGCAGTGGCCCTCAGCTGTCTTCTGGGTACCTTCTAAATTAAGATTTATATGAAGTTACTTGCTGACTTTACTATAAAGAGCCAAATAATGCATTTTCTGCTATAGGCCTTTTGAGTTTGCTGTTTATATTTCAAAATGAAAAATAGTTTTATTTATAAACACAAATCTGTTGGTTAAACTGTGATGTAAGGAAAGAGTCCACAGTTAGTGTGAGATGGAAGGTATATGGAAGGGGAAACTTGGACTTCAAAAGCAAGAAATCTGTGCTGGAATCAAGCATTAATTCAAACTCTGGTCACTAAATGGAAACAAATTTGCTATTTAAAATGTAGCATAATTGCAGCAAGCTGTTTCTCCTAAAAATGTTTCTTTCTCCAAAGAAGGTAGACCTTCTCTGTCCCACACAAGTTCAACAATCCTAGTGACTTCCTCCTCCCACAGACCTTTTGTCTCTGAGTACTTGGTCTCCTTCGCAGCTCAGTGAGCAGTCTCTTGCCCTTGGCTTCAGTTAGGCTACAGAAATGCCACTCTTAAGTATGACAAAGGGTGATCGCACAAGCAGGACCTGAGCCAGTTGATATGAATCTGCCTCTATCACAGATGTATAAGCACTGGGGCACGTGACCTATGTTGTGTGCTCAGGAGCCAGATGCTTAGGGAAGTTAAGCAGAGATTACTTTAGAGTGTTATTGGATGGACCAAGCTGACCAATAGAAGGAAATAAAGAAGTCTTCCCAGGTCTCTAAGTCCACTGGTTGATTTGTCCATTGCTCATGTATTTTTACATGAGCTCAGTATAATGGGAAGATGCTTTCCTCTGGCTCTCCATAGTTCATTTAGTCCCTGGGCCATTTTCTTCTAAAGCAGGGATTTGCAGTTTTAGGATACCTTTGCTAGAGTTGGGTAAAAGACGACTTTTTAAGGCAGGACATCTTTGCATTTTCAGGAGACTTTAGAAGCCTCATGAATACATTATCTTGGGCTAGCCTGTTTTTTGGCACATCAGTATTGCTAGCCAGATGTTTTCTTGGAACAGGCAGCAGCACTGGGTGTTTCAGAAGAATCAGTGTGCTGGGGTACCCAGCTGGAGATTGGACAGAGTACTTGTGACTTGTGTAAGTCAGTTTGCTTTGCCTGTCTTAGGGTACAATAGGCAGCACTTCATGTCTTGACCACTCTTGTTTCATTCATTCTCTTGCTGTTTCTCAGTGTGCGCTGTGTTGGTCTGAAGGTTGTAGAAATTATCATCTCTTTCCTCTTCACTTTTTAGTAATACAGTAAAGGAGCTCAGATGTGCTTGTTTCGGCTGCAGTTTCATTAGAGAAACCTGGCATCAAAGCTTTCAAGCAATTCCACCTGCCTAGGGAGCAGTATAAAGATTGCACAAGTAGTTTAATCCATTGATCTTTTGTGAAGATTTAGTTATATCAGTGACCCTTTATGAAGCTATTGCATGTACATGTACTTGGTAGGATTTGCTTTTAACATGCTCTGGGTTGAGGCGAGTGCCCTGTGCAGCACCTTACTTGCTGCCTTCTGCTGCTCTCTCTTCTTTCCTTGCTTTTAACCATGTGTGGCGACACTGTAATCTTCCCATCATGTGTTAAAAGTTACAGGCCAGGAAGTTTTACAGGTGCGTCTAAAATGATTGGGGTTTTTTTGTGGTAGGGAGTGGGAAAATCACTGTAACCTATGTCTTCAGGCCAGACGGAGAGATGGATTAGATGAAGGATAAGCTGTTCTTTTATTTCTTTGGATTCTCTGAAATACTTGTGATCATGATTTGGAGGAGACACCAGTGCAATCTTGGTCAATTTTAACTGTGAGTACAACTCTGTTTTGCCCAGGGTTCCATTTGTTTTGTCATTTCACAACCAAGAGTCATGAGGGAAGTTTTCAGAACTGTGTGACAGAAGGTAGAATTTATAAAATTGCAAAATGCAGCATCATTAGCCTTAAACTTGGAGTTTGTGGCCTGACCTTTTCTTCTTGGTATGAGTATCAGCTAGCCAGCTTCTGTTTCTGAAATCCTCAGCATCCAGCGTGTATTCCAGTATTGTAGATGCAGCTAATTGAGGTTCTATTCCTTCGAGGTTCTTTTCCTTTTCTTGCCCTGTTCCTTCTGGTGTATTTGTACACTTAGGAAACCAGGGTAGAGAAATCTGTCACATTCTCAAGGGGTGAAGACAGTTAAAACTTCAATAGCTCTCCCACAGGGATTCCATTGGGCACAAGACTTACTTAAACTCCTCCATTCTTTAAACAATGAACGACTTGACTGCAGAATTTGCAGCTGTACCTCAGTATTACGGCATTTGAGGCTTTGTCTTACAGAGATCTAACTAGCTCGAGCATCTGTTTTAGACCAGTTCCCTGTCCTTGGTGCACCTATAGTGGAGACGTTACATGTGGTATAGACTTGATATGGTTTGTTTTTAATTATGACACTTTTTGTGCTTTGGGAAACTCTGCCTTCATCCTAAACTTCTGCATCAAGGTAAGGCAGTTCTGATGTGATCTGCCAGGACTTGTTGCTCAGATGGTACAAGTGAACAGCCAGCACTGTAAATAAACTAATGCCAGTGCAGGGACTCAGAGCAACTTCTTACAGTGTCTTTATTACTATTTTTATTTTATTATCTATTAGCTTTCACATTTTTTCAGTGTCTTTATTACTATTTTTATTTTACAGTGTCTTTATTACTATTTTTATTTTATTATATATTTGCTTTCACATTTTTTTCAGTGTTTTCTTTGTCTAAATGGGCGAGCTTTATAATGCATCCTCACCTGCCTGAGATCTCAGCCCTTGAGGGACAAGTCCTGAAAGCAGGATCAAGGGCAAGAAGAGACATAAAAGTCAATTATAGACAAATGGGAACCTCTGAGCCCTAACGGTGATCGTGACTACCTCTCTTGCTTGCCCACTTGCACAAAGATGGTGTTGTTCAGTGCAGGCTTTGTGTCCACCAGGAGATGAGCAGCGGGAATGCTGTGGGCTTAAGCTTGGTTTGCAGCACCCATCATCGACTGGTAGCAGCATTTATCTAGGCCAGCAGGGATGCAGGGAGTGACTCACTCAAGGATTCATGCGCGATTTCCCCCTCTCCTCCCCCCCCGTCGCAGCTGTGGCTTGGTCATCAGCCATTTGGGAACTAGCAGCTTTATTTGGTTGCTGTTTGCAGTGGGCAGTTTCTGTCAGGGCTGTTAATTTTATCAACTGCCTTCAAAGCTAACTGACTTCAGAGAAGACTTACAATTGCCTTTGCTGCTCTCTTCTCCTTCCCGGCTGCCTTACTGTCACCCAGACAGCTGATCTGGCACTGAACTTGGCTGAGGAGGTGAGAACAAGCAAAAGGGCTGGAGGCAGAAACTTCCTAAGCTGATCCACCAACAGCATTGTCACTGTTTTGGATGGTAGCTGTTGTAGTTATTTTGAGTGCACTCTCTGGGCACCTCCTTGGCTGTGAGGACTGGAGGGTCTTAAGGCTTTGCTCCAGCTGAACAGAAAAACACTGTTTCAATGTGTGGTGGAGGAGTGAATATGGGTACAGCGTGAAGAACAGGAAATTGTTTAAACAATTGTAAAATGAAAAACTGATTAGTTTGTGATGATAACAGTTGCTAAACTAATCAGAAGTTGCCAGACTTACTCTCAGTTGAACTATGGGTGACGTGGTCAGTAAGGCTGCTGAGGGTTATGGCCCATGAGGGAGAGCTGCCTGCCCTGGGCAGCCACTGTACTGTCCTTTGCTCCCATTCACCAAGGCCAACAAGTCTCATCTCTGAGCTGGGCTTTCTCATTTCACGTGATCCCGTTTTCCTTATGCTGCCCCTTTTGGTGGGTGCTCTGTCCTTCCCATGCTCCATACATGTGGTTTTGGCTTCCCTCTGGACACTTCTTTAGTTGTCTTTGCCTCCTGTCTCTTTTCCTGTCTACAAGTGCCGTTAATGTTTTTCTTTTAGAAGCACATTTTATGCTTGCTTTTCCCAGGGCCTGGAGGACACGCTTTCTAGGCCTTCCTGCCCGCTGGCTGCTGTCACTTCAGATCCTGGCTGTGTTAGACATAAGCAGCTTCGGAGACTTGCTGTCCCTAAGTCCTGAACAGTGCTGCCTGCTCTGCCACTGCTCTCCTCCTCTGCTGGGTCACAGCACCCAGGAACCTCTTTTTCTTGCAGAGACCAGTCCTACAGCACAGGTGAATATTTAGTTAGTTATTTATTTTAGGTAATGGGGCATACTGCTTTTTTCCATGTTCCTCAGCTGTCTGTGAGCTTGTGAGCTATGTATTTCTGTGCTGGGCCTGCAGCAGTATCTTCACAGTACACACCGTAGTTGTCCTCTGCCTGCTGTGCTGAAGGACTGCAGTATTTAGATACACTGCTTGATAGAAGAACTGATGAAAAGGCTTAGGAAGTGAGGCTTAGGAAGGAACAGGGGTCACCTTTGCTAGGATTCCTCTTGAAATGAAGATAGCAGTTTTAGTGATAGGATGAGCAAGGTCCCAAGTCTCATTTTGCTAGACTAGGTGTCCATGTAGAGATAGTAAAAAAAGTAAGCACAAGGACACATTTTTTTACTGTGCTGTCTGCTGTGAATGGTGCCTGTTCAGAAGCTTCTTTTACCAGGGAGTGCTGCAGACTACAGCCCACCTTTGTGCTCCACGGAGCTCGTATTGGACTGTGAAGGCTCCTTGGGCACAGGCCATAAGAGAGACCATGCTCTGCTGTCTTCCTTGGATTTGAAATTCAACCTCGTTGTCAAATAACATTTGTAGGCAGAAGTGTTCCTTTTAGGTCAAAGCTGAGGCTGCCTGATGGGTAGTGTGGAAAAGCTTTTTCTGCCACTCTTCTCATTTATGTGTTCTGTAGACAAAGGAGGGTTTAGTCTTCAGACATGTTGGCTCGACATCTTCACCACCACCTCATTAAAACTGAATCTCAACGAGAAAGTTCTTTGTAGCCATCAGTGTTAGTGCTTTAATAACTGTTTCACTGCATTTTCTTTCTCCTTCTGACACACCACCCTTTCCCCTCTCATTTTTTGCCTCAGATAGGCAGCAGTTTACAGAACTGTGTGCTCTGAGATAATATGAAGGCTATGGTTTCAACCCCTCATCTTCAGTCTTTCTTTGTGGTGGGGTGGACTTCATCGGTGAGAATGTTCTGGGTGTGTTGTCTGTTAATTGGCAAATCTGACCATCTCTTGAGATTTGGTAAGTGTCTGTTGACTTGATATGGTGCTGTGCAATTCAATGCCAAAATGTACCTCAAAATTTAGATCCAAATCATAGCAAAAGACTTGAGTGGGGGGGAGCTGTAGATGACCTTAAAATTAGTATTATGGTAAAGTAGCAGCATTAAATTCCTCCAGGCAAACAAGATCTAAATTGATCTAGCCAGGAGCATTAAACATTCATCAAAACAAGAATTAACTTAGCCAGACAATAAATCAAAACTGTAGCATAACAGCTGCTTTTTTGGAAAAAGGTGCAAGTCAGGTGCCTCATTCACTGAGAATCTGAAAGCAGGCATGGTAATGGAACTGGGTGACCACTTTAAAGCTGTTGTGCGTACCAGATTGTCCAAATCTGGAGCTTTCATGTGAAGGAAGCTATTTTTGGGCTGTGCTCTTGTCAAGTGCAATGCAGTCTTTGTTGGGTGGCAGCTCCCAAAGAGGCTAAATGTTGTTTTCTTTATTTAAAAAAAAAAAAAAAGAGAGAAATATTTTATCCAATTCTGAACACCAGACCTTATAATAAAAATTCCTTAGGTCCTAGCATGCCATTGAAGTCAGATTTCATGCTTCCCAGAGTGAGACATGATGAGGTGTCACAGCAGTACTAATGCTGCCTCTATCAGTTTTTGGTTTGAGTGTTCAAAATCCATTAGATCTGAACTGCATTGTTTCTATCTTCATTTCTCTTTCTGCAGAGGGATGAAAAACAGGGTAGTGAAAAGCTCAGATTCCAAAGATATGAGTTTGTTCACAGACTTGTCACTGACATGTTCTCTGGTTTCAGTACCTCTGCTTTTATTCTCCAGCTCTTTAAAGGTAGGGAAAGAAACTTTGTGCTTCAAGGGTTTTCTGGCCTTATAGTAAATATTTGTTAGACTCCTAGAGATTCTCCAGAAAAAGATACTATGGAAATAGTTGTTCATTTATGAGCATATTTAGTTTGTTTTCTAACATATTTTTTCCAACATTTCATTATCTGTCTTCTGGAAATTTGCCAGCATTTCTATTTTTCTCAAATCTCTGCTCGTGCTGTAGAGGTCTAGAGGCAATTCAAGAGAGGTCTTCAAAGGGCACCTAAGGAAATCCGTTATTGTACAGCTCCGTGTGAGCTAAGAGATGCTGCCATGCATATTATCCTGTCCATCTCATTGCAGAAAGCATATGGAACCCATCTAAAATTTAGACTGTGTATTTTTTTTAAAAATCACTTGTCCCCTCCTAATCTCTGTGAGAGCATGTTGAGATACTTTTTATTTAAGCATGCATCCTACAGCCATCCTCTTGGATCTGAAACATTCCCACGCAACTTTTTAACCAAAATATTGTGGTGTGTTTGTGTAAGTTAGCATTGTTACTGCAGCCTCCTGCCTCAGCATCTCCTAACCCACAACTTCTCCCCTTCTGTGTGGGAGCCATAGCCTTTGTAGGAGAGATGAGCTCCTTGAATGTGTGCTTTCAGTGGATCCGCTGGGATGCAGAGCTGGTGCCCCACCCCTTTTTGGACTTGGTGGCTGGCTGTAGGCATGTGAGTTGCCAGATTCTCCTGTTGTGCATTTGCTCTGCACCTCTGCTGTGAGTGTCTGGGGGAAGGGGCTGTGGTGAAGGAGGGGTGTGGGTGGAGGATCTGCTCTTGGTCTCACTGAAGTTTCTGGTAAGCTGGTCACATGAAACAAAAAATACATCAGCTCCCTTCCCCCATACACGGGAGTGTTTCTTGGCTCTGCACCCAAACTAGCAACTGAGCACGTGATTTACTTGTAAAATGCAGTTTAAAAAAAATGATGCCCTTGCAGATGGGAAACAAGGGATGGGAGAGCTGGACTGGGGCTGCCCTGTGTGCAGCTGGGCCTGCCATCGAAGGGAAAGGGGATGTCTCCCTGCTGAGTTGCTGAAACCGGGGGGGTGTGGTGGGGCAGGTTGTGGGGCCGCAAGGAAAGTGCAAGCGGCAAAATGGAGGAGAGTGTGCTGAACCACAGCCTTACCAGGGGAAGGAGGTGGGCGTGCTGCACGTGGGGCAGGGACAAAGAAAGGGACGGCTCTGTTGCACGTGGTGCAGGGCGCTGTGCTTTGAGAGTTGGACTACACAAGTACTCTGAACTGAAGGTTTTCTTGCAAGATACGCGGTCTGAAATGACCATGACAGAGAGCTGTAGTCATTTTTGCTCTGTTCCGTGCAAGAAAGGGGAAGTTGTTTGACCATTCACAGCTGGGGAGCTCAGCATCTTCTGTTTTGAAAACTTAATTCATTTTGCTAGTTGTGTTTGTACCCCACAGTTCTTCCTTTCTGTGGGATGTAGGCTTTCCAAGCTAATATGCCCAAGAAGAGCTAAAATAAGCTGTTACACTCTCCACACACTTGGTGGGGACCTTCAAGTAAATGCCCCGAATGTGCCAAGCTGGCCAGCAGGGCAATCGTACCATTCTTAGGGGGTGTGCAATTGCACCACATTCCTTCCTGCATCAGAGCTGTGATGAGTGCACTAATGCCTCCTGGTCACAGCAGATGAAATAGAAGAATTCATGCCCTTTGCTGTGGTTCTGTCAGCCTGGCAGCATTTGTGGTTGGTGATCTCTTTTGCTTCAGATCAGGAGGGAGGTGGCTGCAGTTTTGTTGTTGTCAGCTGGAGGATGTGTTGCTTCAGAGGGGAGCTACAACATGCTGCTGCAGGAATGGTTGCCAGTACCTCCCACTGCAGCACTGGTTTTCCTTGTGTTCCATGCCACCTTGAGCAAGGAAGAAGTTTGTAAAGCAAGAAATGGCATTCTTTGCAGTAGCCAATGGAACAGGTGGAGTTGGTGAATGATGGGTAATTTTAATGGTCAGTTTGTAGAATTCTTAATTATTGCAGCAGACTGTAGGTACCAACTTCATGGCTATGGGTGTTAATCTAGCACACAGCTTTGCAGGCAGCCTCTGAGGTGAAACATTTGCTTCCCACCCATTCACCACGAAACCTGGAAGGGTACTTCCTTCTATGACTTGCATCCATCATGGTGACATGAAATAAACTGATGGTTAGCAGGGAAAAAGAGGGGGAATGAAATTCAAGCCAGAGGCTCTTGGAAATTCTTCATGGGTTTTTAGCAACTAAAGTAAATAGTTGATGGGAAAAGCAGATAATAATAAAGTAGAATAAAGTAGAGTTGGCACAGGCCTTGTATATCCCACTGGCAGCATGGGAAAGATGACTGGGGAGATGGAGAGATGTTTATCTTGCCAGCAAGAGGGACTGATATGCCCTGGGGAATGTGGACCACAAACAGGGCTCGCACATGAGATGGCATGTATGTCATGTCAGATTTTATTGAAGACTCTAACTGAGGCCTCAGTGGTGCTTTGGCCTCTTGTCAGTTGCTCTGTAGGCAGGTGTCCTCCACTCTCCTAATGCAGTCATGCTGCTGGCTCATTTGTCAGTGGCTGCATTGACACCGAGGCTTCTGGCTGAATCCACTGGACTCTACTTGGCTCATTGCACTTTGCTGAGTAAGACTGGGGACAGCAAAGCTTTTAAAACAGCCTGAAGAGCAGGGGCTGCAGGAGCCTGTGGCTCGTGGGGAGGGGGCAGTGTATTTTGCGGAGGGATGTCTCATGACGGGGTTTACAAAATGCTTCTCTGAGTGCTGTAGCAAGGTCAGAAGGAGTTCCCTTGCCCAAATTCAGAGTTTATCTCGAGTTTAAAGCCAAGGACTATGTCTGCAGTGGATGGCTGGGATGCTTGCTCCTTCCTCTTCCCGAATGCACATGTATTCACATTTCATGTTGCTTTCAGTGCTGGCTTTGGTCAACCTGTGGCATCTTCCACAGGCAAGAACTTAAGCGAATGGTGGCCATTCTCTCTGAGATAGTGAAAACACACAATATGGCTTTATCTGTGCCTCTGTAGGCAAAGAATGGCATGTTTGGCTTGAGCACATTTAGTCTGCTCACATCGTTGATTGCAACAGAGATCACTCTTGCCTGTAGCAGCGAGCCTGTGCTGATTCACTAGTTTGACCTCCTTTGACTGTTGAAGTTCCTGGAAAGTTGCTGGTGGCTGTGAGAGCCCAAGCTCCCCACTTCCTCTTGATGTGCACATTGATGTGCTGCTGGTTTGCTTTACAAGGTGTATAGTAGGTAATACTCAGGGTATGTGTTCCTGTTGAAAACGAGTGGATAGGAATTCTCTTTCCCTTACCAGGTCCACTTGCTGGCTAATCCAAAAAAAAAATTTGGACAAGTTGTTAGCTGATAAACTGAAAAATATACATGTGAATAGAAAAGGCAGCTTTGAGTGACACCAGGTGTAGAAAGTGCAATGTCAAAGGTGCACGCTATGACTTTTTCAAAGATTCTTCTCTTTTAGATATTTTTAATAGCTTTTTTTCTTTTTGTAACTGTTGTATACATATTAATATCTGCCTTCAGTTAGATTATCTTTGCAAGGTAAGTACAAGGTAATGAAATGCAGGAAAAGAGAATAAATTGCCACTCTTCAGGGTGCTGGTTTGAGAAACAAATAGAATTACTTAAACCATCTTGACTTCTCCTCTGTGGTGTTCAAAGTCTAATTTCTGCATTACTTGAATAGAAAAGTGGAGACTGTGCTGAGTTTATGTAGTTTGTTCCTTTTAATTTGTTTGGGTTTTTTTCCCAGTACAGTAATACCAAGGGATTCACAGATACTAGTGCTTGTAAACAGAGCTTGTGACCAACTGTGTGGACTTTAGGTTGTCTTTAAGATTCCTGTGTTTATGTGCTGTTAGGGGTTGTATTACACTTTTACACATGGAGTTGTTTGTTTCTGGGAAGTTGCGAGAGCATGGGAAAAGCCTGTTACAACGTGTTAATGTTAGTGGTTTTACTGGAGGAAAGGTTTTCAGAAAATATGTTTGCCAGCATTTCTTGAAAGAAATCTTGCATTTGTTTGTTGTGTCATGTTGGCACTTGAACCTTCTCCTTATGTCTGTAGCTGAAGGCAAGCGATGAGGATTTTGCCACTGTCTTGTTTCTCTGGCCTTCACTGGCTGAGAAAAGTGGAGCTTTGCTCTTTCATCTTAACGTGCAGGCTCCTGACGTGTCTTCTCCTTGGTGACTTTGTGACTCTTGCACAGTTGCTACAGCAGAGATGCTGGAGGTGCTGTTTGGGTGTGGGAGCCCCTCCACCCTCGGGACATCGTGGCACTGGGGTCATTCTGCCCTAAGAGGCTGGAAAACAGTCTCTGGCTTTCAGGAATGTTGCCTGCAATGGCAGTAGTGTGCTGATACTGATTTATTAATTTTAGCTGATCTTTGAAATGGCAATGTAGAAACACTGAAATGGAAATGAGGGAGGGGTCATTATAGGCTTATTTTCTTTGCGTTTTTCCTTAGGCATCTGCTCTTAGCTCTTGTCAGAAAGGATATACTGAACCAATGGGGGCCTCTGGTCATTCCTAAGGCCTAGGATGATTTTTGTTTGTTTCTACTAATTCTGCGGATGGGGAATGGTGTCAGTCTGACACTTGCTGGTATCCCTGTTTAAGTCAGTGGTGTGGTATGGCATACTGTCCTATGCTACCCTAGGACCCTACTGTCCTATGCTACTATGTTGCAAATGCTGAGACATCTCAGTTTTTCTGTAGTACAATCTTGCTGGAAAAGATAAGAGAATATGGGGAAAAGTCTGTGTCTTCAAGTGCAGGGTGAGGGAGCTAACTATCTTTTGCTGGGAATGTTTCAGAGAGGAAGTTTAAATTTAAGCAAGCATGAAGGAACCTGAAGGTTCAGACTAGTCTCGCACTACAAAATGTATTTGATGTAAATTCGATTTCTGTCTTGAAGCAACTCAAATGATATCTTAGCAGCTGGCACCAATTGACTATCTCCCGGAATTGGCATGATGACAGCAATCAAACTGAATTTATTGCTTTGAGTTTGATTCTGCTTCCGGACTCTTCCCATTCTCAGAAATGTAATCTAGAATGTGTTCCCATAGGAATGATAGTTGCAAGCCTCCTTTAACAGCAAGGACAGAGCATGGTCCTAATGCAGGATGAAGACAGGTGGACTGCAGTATGGAGCAGCCAGATTGTATATTCCAGTTGAGAATAGGAAGATTATGCATTTGTAAAGGGAGGAACATCTTTTTTATCTTCATGACATAGATTCTTACCACAGAGCTGATTCTCATCTAAGTGTTAGTTTTCTTGATGCTTCTTTCTACTGCTTTAGGAAATAATCTGTCTTTTCACTGAACTGGCTAAAATTTAGGGTGCTAAAAGTTATCCCCCACTCCTTTTTCCTTTCTTAAGGCAGGTGTACTAAAGAAAGAGTAAGCTTTAGCCGCAAGACCTCAGTATAACTGCAGTTTGGTAAAGTAAGCCAGTAGATGCTGCAATGGATGTAGTTCTTTGCACATGGAACTATTTTGAAACAGTGCTGTATTTCTAATGCTTGTTGAAGAAGGTATGTTAGAATTAAGTTTTTACACCTTGTTTTCTGGTAGGTGTGAAATTAATCACTTTTACTGATAAGCCTTGGTTTTTATCAATAATTGTTTTGTCAGTATTTCAGTTAGTTTTTAATGCTGACTTCTTCTTGTCAGAAGAGGGAATGACCTGAAATAGGTGTGCTTTTGCACATTTGTTCCTAGAGCAATAAATTTCAGTGTTCCTTGGGCAGGTGAAGGAGATGGGATTCATAAAGGGCACTTCTCTTTCAACTTTCCTGGCCATTGATCCTCTGTGGAGCTTGTGGCAAAGCTGTGGCTGGAGAGCGTGTGTTCACATGGCAGCTGCCCATAGGTGAAACAGAACCTCTCTGTGCATCTCTTGGGAGCAGGAGTCACTCAGGGCATCACAGCTCCGTCTGAAGTCGGGGATCTTGTGCTGTGCTGCCAGTGCAGGGTGGCAGTGTCGGCACCTGACTCCCAACCAGCTCCTCCTGCTCTCTGGCTCGGGTTTGGTCCTCACGCCCCCTGCTAGGGACTGAGCTCCTTTTTGGGTTTGTGGTAGGTGTTGTTCTCCAGGCTCTGCCTCTCACAAGCATACCTCAGCTCCATGCAGACAGGGCTCCCTGTGCTTCCCTGGCAGCCCCTACTCCTCACATAGCTTCCTAACAGGCTGATTAGGCACAGTGACCTTTTTCTTCATCTTTTTTTTTGTTGTTGTTATGTAAATGTTCTCACTTGGCAGCTCTAGACTATTGGGATTTGTAGATATCCTGTACCCTGTCTGTGTCTGAAAATGTTCTCCAGGTTTCGGGTACTCTTGGAGGAGAAAGACCTGGTGAGGGTGAACCTCCTGCAAAGCAGCCACGCATTTAGTGCCTACAATAGAAAACTGGGAACTATTTCCTAGAGAAAAATGGAGCCCAGAAATTTTGTCTCATGTTATTCATCCATCTCTGCCACCGCATCCTTGGGGTGTCAAGCAGAACTGGTCAGACAATAAAATTATTTCCTTAGCAAAGAGTAAGAAATGTGCATCAGTATAAAACCAGTCATATTCTACACTCTGCTGGAGATTGCCAGGTGTTTGTGAAGTAAAGCTGTCTGCATTTTGGTTTTTATTTCTTTTGGGTACACCTTTCTTTAGCATCAAGTTATCTTGAGTATCTGCTGAAATCTGATGCATTGTGGAAAATCAGGACAAACTATGATGGTTTTGGTCTGCTGTCTTCTGTACTCAGGCAGAGTTGTTGCTTTAACTTTCCCAGTTAGAGTTTCTTACAGCAGTGACTTTACTAATTGTGTACAGCCATTTCTGTCCATCCATTGTGTATGAAGAGTCCTACCTCAGTGAGTGGACTGCATGTTTGTGTAAAATAGAGCAGTTTCATTTTTGTAGGTCCTTAACTCTTAAAAATGATGTTAACACAGACATTTTTGTTTTCTATTTAAGTAAATCCCTAGCCAAGTCAAAACCCATCCCAAAGAAATCCCAGTTCTTTTAAAAAGCATTTTCTCATCAGGTATGTTCTAAAGAAACCCAGCAGTAATGTCACTAGAATGAGAGTGCTGTGTTTGCAGAGCAAGGATCTTGAAGGTGCTAGGGTTAAATGTAGGTTTACATGCTGAACAGAGATACAAAAATTATAATATATAAAGGACTGATAAAGATAAATAGATACTCACACCTTAGTTTGTGTATCAAACATGAGTAAGTTTTCTCTTGTTTTTAAGCACCATCTTCTTAAGCATTTACGTTTTAAGTTTTGCTACAAAAGAGATACATAGACTGCACTTTCCTGTCTGTGTTCAGACTCATTGCTTCAGACTGCAGATAGAATAATTTTCCAAATAGCAGGATTTTTTTTTTTTTTTGGCTGGGAAACAGTAAATGAATATTAGATGAGTGTTTGTAATATCCTGTACTTAAGTTTTAAGCATCAGCTATTGTTCAGGGCTAGACAGCTCTGTAACGTAGTAGGAAAAGGGCTTAATGAAATCCAATATTTGGAAGCAGGCGGTAGATGAATTCAGACTTGGAACAGCGGTGCCGAATTTTAACAGGAAGGATAGCTAACATTTGGAGTAATTTCTGTGGGTGTATGACTTCACTTGTCACTTGAAGTCTTGATTGTGAACCCTTATGTTTTCTAAAGGATATACTTTGTTTTAGACAAGTTATGGAAATTACTGGTTGAATGTCACAATTTTGTGAAAGCTGGGAAATAAGCTCAACGTCCCAGACCTAGAATCCTGTAAGTGTTGTTGTGCTCCTGTTAGCTATGAGGTGTAGTTCCACTGTGCATTAGGAATAAACACCTCCACGCCACAAATGACTTGCAGAAATAAATTTTATCTTTAGGAGAGAGGGAGGAGAAATTATTTCTTTGCAAGCTCTTGGTAAGCAAGGGATCTTTTCATTGTTATTTTAATATAGGTAAGATTACTTTGCATTTTAAAGTTCAGAGAGACTCTGTATGAGAAAAGTGTTAAAGCCAACCCATTCACTGCTGGACTCAAAAAATTTTGGATGTTTTGTCTCCTACTGGGAATAATCTTTGTTAGACCAGAGTAAGGCAGAAAATTGAGGTTCTGTTTTTATTCCTTATGCATTTAGGTACCAGGTTGTTCCCCACAAGTACCAAGTTAACTCTAGTGCTGATTTGATGAGAGTCAAATGTTTTCACTGTGCCAAAGGCCACCAGGTGATGAAGACCTTTGGGGATGGGGTGGGGGAGCATTTCTCAAGTCTGTGGTTGGGGTGTGTGCTGGTGCTGCCTGGAACAGGAGGGGTGATCCTGCAGGAACAGGAGCTGTGATCTTCTAGGACTCGTGGCAGGAAACCGCCCAGCCTGACCTTTCACTGCTCTCAGTTGTGGCGGCTGACTGCTGCGGGCTGGTTCTCCCGGGGCTGGAGTGTGCTTTTTCTCTGGGAGTTGTGCTTGAGTTGGCCTGTTTTGTTGCCCTGGAGACAGAAGACTGTGGTATGCTTTCCCCCCGACCAGAAATAGTTTCCTGTACCTTGTGACCAGAGTGCTGTACTCCTCCTCTGGTCTCCGGCCAGGCTGTGTGGTGCTGGAGGGATGGAGTGTGGGGTGGTGACCTCTTGTCACAAGTTCTGGTGTGGCTGCTGCCCATGAACACTAGCTGCCCTGCCAGCTCCCCTCCCTCTGCACGATGGTGTAGGATTTCAGGGGAGCAATTGCTGTTGATTTACATCTCCCATGGCATTTTGATGGTTATGTCATTTTGTTTGAGCCCTGCTCCTGTCAGCTGTCTGCCCTGACTGTCAGGACTTGGTAGCTGAGTAGCACGTGGTGAGCTCTTGCCTCTTCTTCCCCCTTTGCTCAGCTGTTTTTGCTGTCTGCTTCTCTGTGTCCTTGTACTTGGGAACAGATTCTCAGCAAGTATAGCTGTGCACGAGGGGAATGTGATCCGAGTGGATGAAGAATCCCCTTCTGTAGAAGTTCCAAGTAGAGCTGGGAGGGAAAGTAGGGAATTTGCAAGGCTGAAATATGCGAGCAGGCTGTGGATAGTTTATCTTAAACTGTTGTCCTACTGTGAGAATGTGTCCTGAGTGCAGAGTGTGCAGCACTGTCTGTTACTTTGCAACTGTGTTTTGCAAAACTTAATTTGTGAGAGATGCTGCTAAAAGTGAAGCCAAGACATCCCCACCCCTCCCAACCAATGCAGGTAAGAAAATGCTTGCACTGCACCAAGGCCTCAGGAGCATGGAAGCTCTCCAGGCTTTCTTGCTGCCTGGTATTTTATTGGAGAGTGATTCTGGCACAGAACTTTAAAATATATGCAACAACAACAATAATTTCCAGGACTGAGAAGGAAGGAGAGATGAAAGGAGTAATTTACCTTCCCCCATCCCTGAACAATAGCAGATGAGGATGTAAGCACATCTCAGCCCTATAAAGTATTAATTGGGACATTTTCTGTAGTTCAGTAATGGAAAAGAAGACAGGAATCGTGCAATGCCCTGAGCTTTTATTCCCAGTCTGGGAGAGAAAAGTGTTCTGTGCTGAGATGTGGCTCAGTCTCTGTCTTCTGCTCATGGGGAAGAGAACAGTTGCCCAAAGCTTCCTTTACAGAGAGGAGGGAGGATGATGCAGAGACCAAGGAGCTGAACAGGCAGTTTTCAGGAAGAGTAGTGCAGTGCAACTTTGTTGAAGTGGGTCTCTAGTGGGGTTCCTATAAATCAAAGGGTGCTGCATTCCTACCAGTGATTTGCAGAGTAGTCCAACCAGCCAAGGGTCCTGCTTAGTCGTGTCAAAGTCTGTGTCACAGGGATGCAGAGTCACACGTGTGCTGAAGATCTGCTAGAGAGGAAATGTCGAGTGGGCAGGCACTGCTACTTCCCTTTGCTATGTTCCTTAGATGGCTGGAATGGGAAGTCCAAGGACTGGAATTTCTTACTTGTCTTGTTCTAGCCATCTGCATCCACAAAAATCTAGATTTTAGCAGCTGCCAGGGTTGCCTAGGAGATTTTGTCTCCTTCAGTTCCTTCAGTCAGTCTGTGCTTGTCCAGCGTGAGCATTTCACAGGAGAAGATGGGGGTGTTGTAGTATAAATTCAGGAGACAACCACTGCTGTAGTGAAGTCTCAGTGGCTAAAAAGCCCCCTGCTTCTTGGCTGAGAAAGGCAAAGCTGCTCTAACTCTTTCTCCTTTCCCTGAACTCTCACATGGGAAGAGAAACCATTTTTTACTCTCTTTGATATTTTTCTTTAATCCAGATGAATGTCGTGCTTGAGCTGATGTTTCCTTTGGGCTGGAATAAGCATACTTAGCATTTGGGCAGAACTTCTTGCCTGGAGATTTCTAAGTGCGTGATCAGCATTTCACCAGCAAGTCTGTCCATGGGTACTGAAGTATGGTTACCTTTACAGTTCACTGAAGCTGGCAGAGTTCCCTACTTCATATGATGGCTGTGCACTAGCAGGAGTTGTGCATTTCTCCCTCCTACTCTGCCCTTCTTTTGCAGTGTTTCTTTGGAGTGGAAGCAGTTCCTTTTCCCATTTTATGTTACTTCTTCTGAGACTTTTCCTCCAACTCTCCAGCCTTGGAGAAAGGATACCTCCCAGAATGGGTCTCACTAGAAGTGGCTTTGCATATTTGAGAAGCTGATGGAAGAGCCATGCTTTTCATGCTGCAGCTACTCACTTTGAATCAAAGGATGCAGTACCAGTTTAGTGCTGGCTCTGTAGTGGGAGCAGCAGTCCTTGTGCAGCCTCAGCTGCATAGCCCTCACCTGAAATGCCTGTGAAGTTTTGGGAGACAGTCGTGTTCCAGCAGTTCCCAGCCTTTGGAATGTCTGCTGGATCTCTGTGTTCCTTTCTCTTTAATATGAGCAAGAGCTTAATTCAGATGTGGTGCTTAACACCTTGTTTCTTATTCTCTTTCAGATCACCAGAAACTGGAACGTGAAGCTCGAATTTGCCGACTTCTAAAGCATCCAAATATTGGTAAACTTCCTTGGGCTCAGAGGGGTGGGGGTGAGACAGGAGTAGCAATGTGTCTCAGCTAGCATGCTCTAAGAGAGCAGATGTATTCTGAATGTTCACAACAGCTCATCAAAGTTGCCTGTTGAAATCACCTCAATAGTTTGTCTCTCTGACAAATTCTGCATCCAACCCTGTCCCATTCCTTAGCATCCTGACCAAGACATTCACCAAAGAGTGCCATGTTCCCACCTGCTCACCCCTGCAGAGCTGTCCCTGCTCCTTGGGTGCTGCATGACTCTTGTCTGCTCATCTGACATTCTGCAATGGGAGTGAGGTGGTGTGTTTGTTTTCCCCACATCCATCTTCTGTTTGTTCTCCTTGGCCCTTACTGACACGTCAGTTTAAATGCTGTATTCAGAGATGTGCCGAAAGTTAAACGAGAGTGGGATAATATTTCAGCTCTTCTCATTGCAGTGGCCACTTACTCTGAAAACAAGAGACCAAAACCGAATTGCCAATATTGAAGGAAAAAAAAAAAAAAAGAGTTCTGGAGCAAAGGGGATAGTTTGTCTAAAAATACAGAAAGAGGCAAAATAAGGCACAGTATAAAAAAAACCTACCTTATTTACTGAAATGTAGAGAGAGAGCATGGATTTTTATCTAGTTCCAAAGCACCATGGAAGCTTGGACCATTAATAATCCCCTTTTTAGCTTTTATAAATAAATAAAGCCTCTAGGATCCTAGCTACAATCTGATTTGAGCTAATTTATTTAAGAAAACATCAAGAAATACCAAACTGCCGCTTTTAACCAAACCACAGTTAAATAGCCATGCCTGGGAAGACTATGATGTATTATTTTGTATTACTTTTGCATAACTCAGTCAGTGGAGATAATTCTTTAAGGGTATCTCTCTGGTCTTCTGACTTTCAGCTTTGTAATCATTTGCTCCTGTCCTCTGAAGGCCTGGGAGAGGAAAGCTGCCTTAAAGCATAGCCCGTGGACTGGCATTTGTACTATATTCCATATGTGATGAACAAGCAATTTCCACAAGCTCAGGACCTCACATAATGCCAAGTTCCATACCAGCAGCTTTTAGTCAGAAAGAGCTTTCTTGCATCTGAGTGTAGTTGTGGTGTAGATACGGCTTGAGGAGAGGAGCAGGGGCCACCTTCTGCAGTAATTTGCACTGATGAATATATTACCCAGTAAATTTATTGCTTGGCAGTATTTAAAGTGACTAAAACTCTAGTTATTGCATTTCATTTGCCCTGTAAGACTTGCTAGACTTAATTTAGTAGATGATGTCATTTTGTGTTTTGACCTTAACTTTATTTCCATCATCTCTCCTTTTTATAATTTCTCACATCTTTTCTTTCCAAACCTCTCGCAGAGTAAATCTTATACACAGAAGGAAAACCACTCTTATAAGTAAACAGCACGGATAGAGAAATGTATCACATTCCTGGTTCAATTCTACAGTTATAATGAGTGCTTGTCTCCTGTTCTCTTGTGCTTTGGAAAAGACAGTTTGGGGGAATGTCAGTGGTCCTTGCATTTTCTACAGAGAATGTCTTGTCTTCCTAGAAAGAACAGTTTTTCTTTTAAGAAAAGGAACTAGTCATTGTAAACTCAATGAGTGCTTACAAATTAAAATAAGGGAATTAATTTTTATGCCTGCAACACAGAATCAAAGTGCCTTGAATAAGACCTCAAGAAGTCATATGGCTCATTCAGCAGTCCTGTGAAAATCTTTTATACCTGGCTGGTTCCAGGCATGTTTATGCTTAAAAACTTTTAATCTTTTCACAGCCCCTGGTAGCTGTCTTTCAAATGTTTCATTTTTCTGTCAGTTAAACATTAAAAACATAATTTGCCCTTCTCTTAGCTTTCTGTTTCTAATTCTATCTGGAGTATCTGTGGAAAGTAGTTTTTCTTTCTTGTAACAATCTTTTACATATTTGAAGACTGTTATCATGTCTCTTTTTAGTCTTTTTCTTCAGACTAAACAAACCCAGTTCTTTCAATTTTCCTCATAAGTCATGTTTTCTAGACCTTAAGTCCTTTTTTTTTTTTTTTCCTTTTCCCCCTCCTCCTTTTCTGGACTCTCTCCAGTTGCTTCGTATCTTTCTAGAAATGCGATGCCCAAAACTGGACATCACATTGTAACTGAAGTCATGTCAGTGCTGTCCAGAGGGGAAAGAATTGCCTCACCTGTCCCACCAAAGATGTTTGTTTTGTACATCAACCTTTGAAGCTTTTCATTTAAATATATCGTCGATGCACATTTGTTTTCTGACACATTATTGCTCCAGACTACTTTCTGCACAACTTCTGGCAAGCAAATAATTTTTCCATCTTGTGTAAATGAGGATTCCTATTGAACTGTATATTACCTTTGTCTTTATTAAAAAAGACAGGAAGAAATCCAGTCTGTGGGTTCCTCTCTCCACATTTGTTGAAGCCATTTTGATTTATCTTCTGATAGTGTAGAAGGGTTGCAGCTCCCACAGTAACGTGGTCTTTAATAATAATGCCATATATTGCATCATGTAGTTAGTTCATAACACTTGAATACTGTTGGACTGCAGTCAAACTCTTGAAGATATCACTAGATACATTGTTCCAGTTTGACAGCAATCAATTTTGAGTATTTTTTCAATGAGTTGTATATACTGTTGTCAGCTAGTTTTGAATACACATTTTTTCTTAATTGCTTGTGGAAAGAGCATGTAAGATGCTGTCAGAAGCCTTGCTGAAGTCCAGATGCTACATGCATTGCTGCTTCCATATTCCTTGGACTTGTTATGTTGTCATAGAAGGGAAACATGTTGTTCTGATACAGTGGGGGTTTTTTTCTTGAAATGTGTATTAGCAGTTAATAATCACCTAGTTACTGGCATTCCATGTTGTAAACTGTCCTGGGTGATTACTTGGTGTGTTGCCTCAGCCTGAGCTATGTGAGTAACACAGCACAAACCATAAAGAATTCGGCAGATTTTGCACTTGCTTTCCATTTCAAGTTTTGTTGTTACTGTTTTTGTTGCAAACTGTGTTGCAGCAGATCCTGTTCATCTACAGAGACTGGAGCCTACAGTGAGTCTGGGGCAGAAGACTGAAAATTAGAACTCTGTGAGGCAGAGTCTGCTTTTCTCTCTTGCCTGTCGACAGGATATAAAGCAAGCCTGTTGTTGAATTTGTGGTTTTGTGCATTTACTGCAGGACAGTTGATTCTGGACTGCAATGCCCTGACCTTAACACTGCTACTCTGATACAATAAAGATTTCTCTAGATACAAAGTAGTAGTGATATTTCCATTTGCACTTGCTTTTTGTGTAATGGCTGCTTTCTGAGTTATCCTAACATGCCTTCATCAAATCACAGCCCTGATTACAGGCTTTGGCCCTGCAGTTGGGTGTTTGGCTTGTCTTTACATGCACATTATGGCCAAGGTAATCACAGTGGAGTAATCCTTCTGAATGTGGAGAAATCCTTCTTGTTGCTTGGTGTTGCAACAAGGGTTTTTTTGTCTGGACAAAAGAAAGTTGACTTGAGGCAATTTTCTTCTGATTTCCGACTCATGATATTGAATGTGTCATTATAGCTGGTCAGACTTCAGTAGAGGAAGGACTTCTTTCCCTAAATTTCAGTTTGTTCTTTTTCCTTCTTACAACTTCTAGAGAACTTTTGCGTTCTGGCCCAGAGAGCTATTTGCCAGCCATGGTCATCAAATACAGCAGAATTGGACAGAGATCAGTCAGTGATCTGTGGGTTTTTGGTTTTTTTTCCAAAAAAAGCACCCATTACTGAGGATATGGGTGTGTAAAAGAGGCAGAAGACAATATCATTAAAACCCCACTGTCCATAAAGAGATAAAGTGCCTGTGGAAGTTGGCAAGAGTTATGGCTCTGTGAGAAATTCCACTTCTAGGACAACTTAGTGTTTCACTTAGGTATAGATCTTGTGACGTTAGACATGGATGTATTTGTGAACATGTAGAAGAGCTGTTTTGCTGGAAAGAGGCAGATTTCTATAAGAACACTCATAGCCCTGACCCTTCATTTGCAGATGCTTTCCTGATTGTGCCACTGAAACTTGTACAATTGCTAAGATCAGAGCTAAACTTAGTGTCTTGAATATCAACTCCTGCCTTCAGGAACAGCTCTTTTGGTCTTCTGCTTAGCTGAAAACTTTAGTCAATCTGAAAATCTGAATTTGGTTTTTAAGTCCTGTAGTTCATCCACTACAGACATGGCCTTGTGAAACATTCATTTTTTTCCCATGCTTCCTGCTACCCATCAAATGTTTAAAGCAGTGACAGAGCTGGGAACCCTAAAATCTTCCTGCAGATATGAAGTTCAGAAAAGTGTTGAACATGACCTTTCCTGTCTTAAGACTCCCAAAGCAATAATGATGCAAAATTTGATCAAAATCATCATGCATAGTTTTGAAAAGTCTTTTCCAGCATTCTCCTGCAAAGGTAGGGTTGTGACTTGTATACAGAGCAGAAGTCTGCTCTATGTGTGGATTTTGTCCACTGTGTTTTTAGGTATTGCCCTTCTCCTAAATTTTCTTTGTTATGGCAGTCTAAATATGTCCCTCTTCTCTGGATTTGTAACCAGTTGAACTGTATTCTTTCTTAGATATTTTTAACCCAATTTTACAAAAGTAGTTCTTGAATATCTTTTGTTCATAGTTGGAACTGAGCACTTCTTGTTGGTCATTGTGCCCCAGCTCATGGCAACCCATTGTTGTGAAGAACTGTGTGCACTTAGGTCTAGAATAATAAAAACACATATTTTAAGAGAGATTGGTAGTAGCCCAAGAGCCAGAGCCAAATTCTTTTTCTGATTTCTGCCTTTGTATACTGTGCTGAACTGCTTCAGAGTTAATTTCTTTGAGGGAATTTATAGCAGTGGTGAAATGCTGTCCTCAGCATCTATCAGAATTATTGCTTTTTCAGGTTTTTCCTACTTCAGACTTCTTCTCCAAAATATACTTGCACCTGAATTCTTATTTTAACTTCTATCCTTTGGCTTTTCTCAGCATAAAACCACAATTTTGGGCGTATCCTTATTTAAAATGGGAATAAAATTGTATAGAAATCTCCAGTGAATTAGAAGAATTTCTTTTGACCCAGTTGAGTTTTATTTCCTTTGACAAGTGATCTGTCCTCCTAGTACCTCTGAGTTGTGGGAGTGATTTTGATGCTTGTGTATAAGAAAAGGGCTCCGGTTTGTGTGCCCTTAAATGATGGTTACAATTGAGGTGCGAAGTGGGGCACAGACAGAAAGAAGGATGCTGTGCTTCTGTGAACAGCCCAGCTAGAGAGTCCCACAAGGCTCATAACGAACCTTTGTGGGAAACAGGGTGCATGGACCATGTCTGCAGACTTAATGCTGGATTTGTTGTCCTGGTGGTATCAGCCACAACTTCAGGTTCACTCATTCCTCATTTCAAGATACTAGTCCTGATAATAAAGCCTTCAGTATTTCCCCCCTGCTGCCATTTGGAATGTTTTCCTATCACCTTTTCCTTAACAAGAGATTTGAACTGCTTCCTTAGTGAACAAGAAAAAAAACGTAGGCTGTGTTTTGCTGTAAACAGCAGATTTCCTTGTTTTCATTTGGCTGCAGGCATCCAGACTGCCTTTGCAATTGGGACAGAAAGGATGTGATGTGCAAAGAATAGTTAAAATGCTGGGATTCTTCAGTGTTTTGGCCATGATTGCTGCCCTATGGATACTCAGTGGTTTCCAAGTGGGATGCTCCCATGCATAGCTGGCTGTTTAAATATGCTGCCCTGCGATTTCTGTTGCTGGGGGACTGCTTCTGGTGCAGAGAGGGGATAGTATGGGAAAGGTGGAGTAGGGGGAAAAGAGACCTTGTAGTAAGAGTTATGCTTTGGGACTTTCTCAGTTACTGAGCAGCTTTTCCTTGGAAGTGTCATGGGGCTGGCTGAGAGGACAGCAAGTTGCTGAGCTTCCTAAGAGGTCAAGCAATAATATTCTTGGACTTATGTCTTTAACCTGCTCTCCTCCTGCCTCACCAAAAGAAGAAAACCCACCAACAAACACTCACAAATCCCTCAAACAGACTATCAGCTGAAGTGAGTTCCTGCTAGAAAGTTAGAGCCTTTGAGCTGCAAGTTGCCATTTGTT
Source organism: Picathartes gymnocephalus (assembly GCA_013390045.1). NCBI lineage: Eukaryota > Metazoa > Chordata > Aves > Passeriformes > Picathartidae > Picathartes > Picathartes gymnocephalus. Next base: position 163,753 of record WEKY01050492.1, read on the forward strand.
GTTTCCAGTCTCTGCACAGTTAGAGATTTAGGTGAGTGCTCATGCATGTTTGCCTGATAGAATGCTCCCCAAAACCCCAGGCAGTCCACCTTTTCATTTCTCGTTCTGATTTTCACTGTTAATTCTTTCACTATTATTTACCTCTGCATGTTTTTTTCTTTTACTGCCACTTCTTCCTATAGCTTTTCCTGTAGTTTTAAGAAAAACATTTCTCTATAATCCATCTCAATTTGGGAATAGAATAATAATTGCATTTTTTTCCTTGCCACGGGATATATTTATTCTGTACATCTCTCTGGTCTGTACTAGAGACATATTTAGATTCCATTATTCATCTATTTGTTTGTGAGATTTATCTGTATGCAAGCAATCCCTTAAAAAAGTAAATAGTGGGATGAGAGCCAGATTCGGTACATTCAAAGGTACTGCAAAAATCAGAGGAGGATTCCCCCACTTCCTCCCTTTTCCCACACATTGAGGCATGGAAGGAGCCTCCGGTTCCCTCTGCCTGAGACCTGATGGGAGCAGGGGGTGGCTGCACTGTGGTGAAATCCTGCAGGCTACAGCCAGCCTTGGGAACAGAGCCCACGTCCGTGCCAGGGGGTCATGGCTGTCCTCGGCAGCACGAGGCACGAATTCAGAACATGAGGTTCACACAGCAAGGTTTGGGGGTGGCAGGCAGAACACCTGCCTGCATGGATTCATCCCTGATGGCAGAAATGCCAAGATGCAGAGCATTCTATGAGAGATCTAAAATTGGTCATGGCCACTATCTGTGTTTTATTAATTTTAATAAAGTGGGTGTTCTCTACATATTTTCTTTGAGACACCAGTCAAGTTGGCTTGCTATTATTATGGGTGTTTTTAGAAAAAACTCTCATATAATACTAGTGGTTATCAGAAGTACTATGCTTATCTGCTATGTGGCTAATAGGAAATTATTAATAACAATTCTGGATGGTCGTGATTGCACTGTTATCAGGAGTGCAGGAAATACTCCTGTGAATGCACTCTTGGCTCATCTAATGTTTAAGTAGGACATTGTAAATATTATGTATCATGTGCTGAACTTCAGCTTTTCAATACTGACATTATAAAATCGAAGGAAAAATAACATTACTTGGCACTGAAATGTTTTTTAAAAATACTTTGTGGGTTTTGGTTTTTTTTAATTTTTATTTTTGCTTTTTATCTCACAGAAAGACAGATTTCTTAACAGGAAAGGTACTGTTCTCCCTGCAGCTCCTTTCTAGGCTGTGAATTTCTGGGCATAAGGGAATTTCCCGACTGGGCACTGCCTTAGCCTCATTTTTTAGGGCTGGAGAGTTTGAAAGGTTACAGTGAGAACAATGGTGAGGGGGGCAGGAAACCCACCTCTGTGCTTGTGGGCCTTTTCATACTTTTTAGCACTGTTCCTTGTCTTTCTTTGCAGAGCCTGCAGCACCTTCGTTCTGCCTGAACCTGAGCAGACTGTTAACAAATCCTCCTTCTCTTCTATTTCCCAAAGCTTTGGAGCTGCAGTTGGTGTGAAGTGCTGTGTGTTTGGGGAGTTCACAGCAAGCTGCTATCTGTCCAACGTACCATGACCTCAGTGTGCCAGATTTGGGAGAGGAGGGAAGGAGAACACGTTTCTGAGGGGCTGGTGAACAGCAGCCTGCTATGTCCTGTTAGCTAACTGTCCTGCTGCTGCTGGTTACTGCTCTCACAAAGCTGGTCATTAGCTGCTGGGACAGATGATTTCCAGAGGATTATTTGCATTACACAATTTAATGCTTTTTAATAGTGATTTTTTAATTAAAAGGAGAGTCCTTTTGGAAGCAGCCTGAGCAGCTGCAGCTGAATTCTGCGTGTTTAATGTAATTAGAGAAACAGCTGGGGTGGGAGCTGAGCACTCAGCTCACAGGGAGTCACAGGTTGGTGGTGGCTCCTGGTGGGACAGACATCCTGAGTGATGTGAAGCGTGCAGGAAGCGTCCTGGCACACAGCCAGGCTTGGAGATGGTGGGACAGTTCCCGTCTTGGCTGCCCGGCCCGGTGAGCAGCTGGGGAAGCAGAGAGTGGGTGGTAGCCATCTGCGTCAGCTCCCCTGTCAGTTGTGCTGCCATGGACCATGGTGCTCAGTTTGCAGTCTGTCAGGCCGTGTGTATTTGTATCTATAGTTTCAGCACCTCCTGGCACATTGGAGAGTATCAATGGAAGAGGACATCAGGTAGGTTTTACCCTCCAGTTTTATTCTGCTTCTTCTCATATGCAGAGTCTTTTGAAATATACCCTTGCAGTCTCCATTTCTCCATGATACAGGCAAATGTCTGATGTCTGGTTGAAAATTGCTGAAAAGTGAAGGTGCGGTTGTTCCTAATGAGTGGCTGATGTTTAAATAACAGTGTTCGGTCCAGAAGATCTCAGAGCACTTTTGAGTTTGCACTACTAAGGCTGCATGGAAGAGTTCCTGTGTTGCAGTTACCGCGACCCAGGAGAGAACCATAAGCCTGCATTGCCTTTTACTGGCTCTGCAACACCAGCAGCTTAATTTGAGAGCCCTAAATATTGCATAAGCACAGCACTCGATGTATGTTGGTGCAGAGGAAGTTGGCTGATACTGACCTTTATGTGCTCATAGTATCAAAATGCTTTACAATTAGGAGCACCAGTGAACTCAGATTTAGCTGGCAAGATTACCTGTAGCTTGGACACTGAGCCTAAGGACAGGCAAAGATCGCTGATATGTAGGAGCAAGGAGATTTCAGCCCATGTTATCTTTTCCTAAGCAGAGATGAGTGATTGCCACATGAAGATACTGGGAATTGTCCTGTGAAATTCTATTTCTGTACTTGCTTTTTGTTGCAACATCCGAAACTTCTTTGCTTTAAGATATTTACTTGCAGCAGGTTGCCAGAAATCACCCTGTGTTAACAAGAGCCTGCCTGCCCCAACCACGGGCTAAGCCCCCGTACAGCCCTGCTCCACTGTTTCCTGTCAATACAGGATACAGGGAATGTTCATCCCGGGGCTTATGTGGCAGGCATAAATGCTCCTGGCCTGTTTTGCTTGAAGTAAGTGTAAAAAGGTAATAATATTCAGCACAGTTGACAGAGTGAAAGGGAGGTGTGGGTCAAAGCTAGGCTAGGCATATCCTGTGCTTGTGACCCCAATACCAATTAGCCTTTTAGATATGACCTTTTAAAGGTAAGATGCTCATTGCTTTTCAATATCTTATATTCTTGTAGTTCAGGTGGATTTTTAGAAAATTTGAAAGCTCTTTTCTGATTTCTTCATGATTCACTTCAACTTTTGCATTCACAGAGCCTTGCTTTGCATGACTCAGCAGCAATTTGCATTTGTTGTTAGGCTGGTGCAGTTTGTTATGAAGGAGATTTTCATCTTATGTTCAGTTGGTTTGTATCACGCTCAGGCATCAGAGAGCTGTGGCTGTCTGTACAGGGTCACTTTATTCAGGCATGGAATGCAAACCGCATGGCATGACTGTTACTGCATTGCTGTTTTTCACTAAAATGCCTAATTTTCTCTCATTAATATAATAGCTTTTTAGTATTATCTCTTTCTAAAATAAAAAATACAAGTGCACAAGGATTTTGAAACACTTTGAAGTAGCAGCTTGGAGTTCTGGTCTTGAGGCAAGATTTCCAGTGAGACTCTGAAGACAGCAGGCAGGGAAAAGTAATATTCACAGCAGATGTTCTTAGAAAGTGCTTGAACTGCTGCTACACAGCTGCTGTTAGGTTCAGTAACCGCAGCACATCCCCTTGAGCCACTCAGTGTGGTATCAGGCTCTTTGCAAATGCACTGGATTGCGTTAGGGCCTCGGACCTGACACACACACCCACACAAGACAGAAAAGAGCTTGCCTAACTTGCATCAGGGTGTGCTGAAGATCTGAGGTTTTGGGCAAAGGGAGCCATTTGGTATCACTATTTTTCTGTTGTTAGTTACTTTTCCAAAAGACCAGCATTGTGGGAGATGTTCTTTGTACAGGTAAAATCAGTCTACATAGGATAAGGCTGGAGAGGAGACTGAGGGAAGAAAAGGGTGCTTAAACTAGTTGGCTAGGTTGTGTGTTGTGATGCCTCACAGCTCTTTAACAGTGCAGTTACATATGTGCATTTAAAATTACAGGGACAGTTTTGAGTAGCAGACTCTCATCACCCTTGGTGGAGTACCACTGCAGTACCAGATTCAGGAGATAGCCTAACTTTTTTTTTTATGTTTCTCTGTGACTTACTGAAAAACATTGTTTCATCAAGATGCAGTAATGAAACCACTGCTTATTCCTCCCAGAATCTATGTGCTTCTTGGAGATATCATCCAAGTGGTGATGCACACTTTCTGCTGACTGAGCAGCTGGTTTTGTTGGAATGGTTTCTACCTACCAGTCTGTAATTGATACTGCTCCTTTGGACAGCATTTGTTCTGGCAGTGCGTACTAATGCTCTGGGATTTTTTAGATATTATTTCAAAAGTTATCTGTAAGACTTGTCAATCTTAGAAAATTATATGTGCTTGTGAACTCTCCAAAACCTCTTTTTTTGTGTGTGGATGGGACCTTTTTTTTTTTCCCTGAATAAAACTTTGAGTGATGTCTTTCACCATATCCTGTGATTGATTTAGTGCCCTGTTGTCTGACTTGCTTCTGGTTTTTTTCTTACTCCCCTCTCTGTCTGTTCTTGTGAACCTAACCATTGTAGTACATGGTCTTTCATCCATCAGAGGTCTTTGAATGGGAAGAGTCATCAGGTGACTCCAGCTGTGAGTGGTGTTGGCAGGGTTTAATTTCCCACATCTATAAGAACCCCTGTGTTAAGAGTGTTTGCCTAGGAAGGAAATACAGTTTGGATTGCTGCTTCTGGGTAACAGAATCAGCTAATAGAAATAATCCACCTCATCTTCTGGTGAATAGAGAGATGAACTTCCTTGGCAAATACTGGTCTCTTTTTAGTTTGGTCATATTTTGAAAGACACTGTTACTGTTGTGCAGCTTCCCTTTTGCTGCGACTTGAGACTCTTTTTGTGATATGTGCATTTGTCTAGCCTGCTGTGCTAGACACATACATCACTGGTCCCCTGATGAGAGGGGAAAAAAAATAGAGTACTGTAATATTTTTGAAGAAAAATTTAACTGGATGAATATTTTTGGTTTTATTTCTCTGGTTTTTTTTATTATGGATAATCAGGTTTTGGGAGTACTTTGCCCTCCAGTGTCTCAATATAATTATATTTTTCACCCTCTGGTAACCTCTGTCAACAGTTTATACAGATATGAGCAGCTTTTGTGGGCTCTGCTCAACCACTGTGTTAAAGCTGAACCTGTGGTAATAAAGGAGCTGTTAGGCAATGTGCCAGGACCAGCAGCCCATGGAAGAAATGGGATCTTCTTTTCATGGGAAGATGTTTGAAACAAAGGACAGCCCAGTACTTGAGTTTTGCTCTTGGAACTGGCCATTCAGGCACCTGTGTTTTACTGTCAGGTGGAGGACACTTGCACAGGTTATCTTTAAGCAGAGAGTCTATACAGTCTGAGCAGTGAAGGTATCAGATGTTTTCTGATGTTTGTATATCATTGTGGTGAATACTCACACAATGTGGATCATATTTGTGAACCAAAGTGGAGAGGAGGCACAGAAACTTTTAAAATGTTTTTTATCATTCAGTTACTTCTGAATATATGCCATTTCATGGAATAGCTGAATAATTTTGGAAAAGGCAGGTCATGTTTTTAAGCTAATCATCCCTGGTAGTTAGCACTGTAGTGGAAAGCAGGGTGTTTTAGCTTTGCATGTCAACACAGTGAACCATGGCCCTCAGAGCTGTCCATTGCAGTCTCCTTGCTCGTCAGGAAAGCTCTTGTGGCTCTGCAGGAGGGTAGGTAAGCAAAACTTTAGGATGAAAGGACACTAGGTTTTAGGAAGGATGTTGAGACGCTTGAGCGTGTCCAGAGGAGGGCTATAAGGCTGGTGAGGGGCTTGGAGCACAAGCCTTATGAGGAACAACTGAGGGAGCTGGGGTTGTTTAGCCTGGAGAAAAGGGGACTCAGAGGTGACCTTATCACTGTCTACAACTTCCTGAAAGGTGGATGCAGTCAGGTAGGGGTTGGTCTCTTTCTCCAGGCAGCAGCTGACAGAACCAGAGGACACAGTCTCAAACTGCGCCAAGGGAAATTTAGGCTGGATATTAGGAAAAAGTTTTTCACAGAAAGGGTAATAAAGTACTGGAATGATCTGCCTGGGGAGGTGGTTGGGTCACCATCCCTGGATGTGTTTAAAAGAAGGTTAGATGTGGTACTCAGTGCCATGGTCTAGTTGAGGTGTTGGGGCATCAGCTGGACTCGATGATCTTAGAGGTCTCTTCCAACCTAGTCTTTCTGTGATTCTGTGTGATTTCTGTTTTGCTACTGGGTATTGCTTTTGTTTCTTTGCATCAGTATGAAATTAGGGCTGGAATTGAGAGTCACAAGAGTTTGAGTATATTCAGACTTCTTTTTGATCCTTTTTGACTCCCCTCATTGCTGTCCCCCTTCACACTTAAAGCCTACTGTTCTGAGCTGTCACTAATTATCCCTGTGCAAGGTAGTGATGCCCACTGTAATTTTTTTCTACAGCTTCTCTGGATTTTGCTATTCTGCCATTGCTCCCTGAGCTTTGATAGCAGATTAAATCCCAGGCAGATTTTGTTACAGCATCATTGTGGGCTGTTGGGAGGAGGCAGCTCCCTTGTTAAGTTAATGACCTGTGTCCTGCCTTCAAGGCCTTCTTTATCTGTGCAGCCCTAGGGTGGTGCACAACGTCAGTATTTATGAACTGTCTCTGTCCTCCTGTCATGGTTCCTCACCTAAGGATGCAAGTAGTGTTTTACTGTCCTTGAAGGCTCTTTTTGCTGCCTCTGCCAGTCTCTGCCAGCTGAATTGCTACTTCCTTCCCTTTTCATAATGTAGCTGACAAAATTGCTTTCCTCAGGACAAAGAAATAGCACCAATCAGCTCATTTGTGTTTTATTTTCTGATGTAATTTGCTGCCTGAATCTTTGCGTCAAAGTTGATCGTTCACTGTTTCTCACTTCTACCTGGAGACATGTTTGCATGTCTTTTTCAAGGACACTGTTCTCAATGTGCTGGTGACTGTACTCCTCCTCCATCATGATTTCATTCTTGCCACTCTCCTCTGTGCTTGGTGTTTCTTGCAGTGCTTTCGTGACCATTCAGGTGCCAGAGGAAGGAGAATGCTTTTTCATGCCCACCAAGCATCACCAAACATGACCTTGTCAGTACATTCAGCTTTCCTTGAAGTTTCTCCATCTGTTCATAAAGTCTCTCCACAGACTTTTGCCTATGTTCTGGGCTTCAGCTCTTGTTGATGTGCTTTTGTCCTGCTTTCATCTCAATCTTTACTGGAGTGAAAGCTGCCCTTCACTGCCCTGCCCTTCTATCCTGTTTCCAGTCTTGAATGGAAATCATCTCTCCTAGGAAATACCTTTCTTCACGTGTATTTTCATAGTACCGCCTCTGCTGGTTTCTGCCAAGGGCTCAGGAGGCAAGTTTTCTTGTAAACACAAATTTGTATTGCAATAAAGTTATTACAAACCCAACTAAAACTGCTTACTTGGAAGAATCTTTTGTTTGCAGCAGGTGATTTACAGGACGTAGTTTGTCAGGGTGATGTGTCCCTATTCTCACTCATTAGGAACAGCATGTTGCACCTGAATGTTGTACTGGCTTGTTCGCAGCATTTTGCTGGATGCAGTGCTCCTCCCAAACCCCTGCAGTTAGATATGCAGTAGAAATGCTAAGGAAAGCAAACTGGCCAAGGGACCAGGTCAGAGAGCTTGTAGATAAAGGGAGGAAAAATACGTGAATCAACAGGCAAAAAGGACAAGGAAATAATTAAATCCTTTGAGGAAGGGTACTGACAGTGGTCTCTGCGCATCTGTGCTACTCTCTCTTCTGGATTTGAGTGTGTTTGCATGCATGTGGAAGGGCACTTTAACAAAGGAGAGTTGCAAGAAGGAGTAGAGAAGAGCACTGACAACGTGCAAAAGCTGTTCCATATGTGCCAAGTGCTAGTTTGAAACATTCCCAAGACAATGATGGTAGCTGATGTCATGCACTGATAAGGAGTGCAAACTGACTTCTTGATACAGACAGAGAAAATCGTGATGCTGGGAAAATCAAGGCAGATCACCTGCACTGTATGTGGAAGAGAATGGAAGACAGGGAAGAGAGGCAAAGGTACCAATTGCGGTGACAGAGCAGGATAATGAGATTTTTCTTATAACGATGAGAACAGTCAGCATTACTTTGGTCAATACTCAATTACAAGGTGTTAAAGTGACTGAGACCCAGTCTTGTCTCAGCTAGTTGCTTTACTTGGGTGTATCAATAGGGAAAGACTATAGATGGTCATGTGAAGAAGATGTCTTGTTCTAGTCAGGATGTGGAGGCTTAGGAATTGAGTCAAAGAGAATTGCTAACTTGTGACTGATTGGCAGGGAAAAGAGTGAAGTTCTGCAGCAGAGGAAAAAAGCAAAAAGTAGGGTTTATGTAGCCATGTGAAGTTTCTCCTCTTGGGTTACAGTAGTGCCTAGGTATCCAAGAATGGTCAAAGAAATTGCGATTTTGATTCAGACAAGAGGAAATGGCACCATACTGAATGCATAGATAAAATAGTTATTACCTATGTGTAACATAGGAAAAGGAGAATAGAACCTCCAAGATCCCAAAATATCAGGGGATAGTGGCCCATCATGGGCCTGGGACATGGAATGGTAAAAGATGAAAGTAAATTTAGGTAATAGGAGCAGAATTAAGGAAGGATAGCTGAAGGTAGATGAAATTTTGAGAAGCGGAATGTGATCAGGTATGTCTTTGGAAACAAGCAGGTCAGAAAAATGAGACAAGAAACTGATTCTGAATTTTGGGTAAGGCTTTGCAGTGTAAGTCAGAATGAAGTCAGGAAAAAGAAGTAACTGAAGAGAACATCATTGAGCCTTACAGATAAAAGGCAGAAAGGAGACCAATGGTACTGACATGCAGGTAGGGTCAGAAGTCAATTTATGGAGTGGGGACTTGTTTCGGGACTTGGAAAAAGGTTTGTTTTAGGAAATAATGGATGGGGAGAGATGCCAGAATATAAGCATGTAGGAAAAAGTTGGCAGATGTGAAAGAAGGGTACTGAAACATTAGAGAGGAAGAATGAACAGGAGGTTCAAAGATACTCAGAGCTTGTTTTGACTCTAGAGAGGGGTGAATGTACGTGCAGGACACCCATCTGTTCCTTTGAGATAACGGAAGGAAATAGGTCACTAAGGGAGCACATGGAGTGAAGAGCACGGGGAATTAATAGACTGGGTTGAGGGAGAACTTGGTTGTGTGCATGAGATTGATTTGTGAAGTGTCATATTTGCTACATGCTCTGTAAATCTCCAATTCTTGATTTTGTTTTTGCAGTGCGACTCCATGACAGTATTTCAGAAGAAGGTTTCCATTACCTCGTCTTTGATCTGTAAGTGTCTGTCTCTGATGCTTCACCAGTGATGCAGGCATGTTGGTAGTTGACTAAGAGTGGAATAAAAAGCACCTGCATTAGTATAATTCTCCCTTTCTCTTTTGAGACCTGTAAATACCTCTGGCCTATTTGACAAAAAATCCATTGACTGGTGGGGATAGACCAGGAAGGCTCTTGGCACCAGGTGTAAGTGTGGGATGGCAAAGAATGTCTATACTGTGTATGGAGACTGATTTTTGTCTCTGAGGCAGCCCAACAGGGGTAAGAGGAGGGCTGTCCTTCCCCAGCTCAGCATACACTAAGCTCAGCAGAGGTGTGTGGACAATTGGTGCACAGTGTGTCAGCGGTGTCCTGTACACTGCTGGTGGAAAGGCAGTCCAAGGGGTCAGTCAGGTGGATATACCAGTGCTGGTGCCATGGTGGTGGAGCTCTGCCCTGGCTCCCCTGTAACTCAGTTTCCCACGCAGGCTGTGGCAAAGGGCCCAGGTGGGTGGCCATATACGTCCAGTGCAGCTTTTATCTGCACAAGCATGGGCTCAGTAACATCCTTTGTTCTTTTGCACTCTAGGGTTACTGGTGGGGAGCTCTTTGAGGATATTGTTGCTAGAGAATACTACAGTGAAGCAGACGCCAGGTAAGACTGTTTCCAGACCCTTCCATGCATGTTCCATGTATATGTACAAGTGGAATGAGTTTCCTGACAACTGATCTATGTGGCTTTGTTCTAACGCTCTTGCCCCTTGTCTGGATTAAACAAATCCTCTTTCTCCTATTAGCATGAACTTATTGTCACCAGATAGCTTGACCCAGTACAGCTCTAGCCCTCGCCCACTTGCAGACATTGCTGTCCATGCCATCCTTGCAGATGCTGTGCTCTTTACTGGGAGAGCCACTCCTAGCAGCTTTGTCTATCTGGCCTTTTCGGTGCATGGTGAGTGTGTCCTTACTGAGCAAACATAAAGGAGACCTGTGAGGGTGCTGCCTGCTTGGCCTTCTTCTTCTTGCAGGGTTTCCAGTGATGTGCCACTGCTGTTGGGCAGTGGCAACTCAATTTGCCTGTGTCTAGGTAATGGTTTACAGGGCAGTGAGGAGAGGGGGCTTTGAAGACTGTGTTTCTGTGGAAGCCCTCTCTGACTGTCAGGTGGTCAGTGCAGTGATGAAAGACACAATATGAGAGAGTAACCTTCATATTTTAATGTTAAAAAGATTTAGAGTTATCTCCTTCTGTTCCTGAATGTGTCCCCTCTTTCCCATGTGTGAGCTTCCTGAAGTGGCACGTGCTTGTCCCTGTTTATATGGGGTGGATGTTATGTGCAGCAGTAGCCGAGGGTGTTGTCTGACCCATCCATCTGCTGGACATGCAGCGTCTGGAATCAAAGCCGGGATTAGGCCACTCCTGTTCTGCTTTTGTATGGCCTGGGAGTGGCCCAGTGGTGACATTTCACCCTGCTTATTCTGTAGTCATGTTCTTATCCCGTACTAACCCTTGCTGAAGCAGAGATCAGGGGAGCCATGAGAAGAGAGGAGTAAGAAGGAAGTAGTGGGTACTGTGGCAGGTTGAGCTTGGTAGGCAGTACTATGAGGAAGATGATGCTGAGTGCAAGGAAGGAAAGAGAACATGAACTGGGGTGTTGGTGTAGGTACTGCTGATGGAGTCTGCAGGCATTTATTTGCTTTTCCCGTGGCTCACTTACAGCCTGTGTCTTCTGGGCATTGCAGGCTTTCAAATGAGGCACTGCCCTGTGTGCTTTGCCAGGAGCTATCTGGTGACTGGGACGGCCAGTGAACTCATCAGCTCAGCTGGAGCTCCTGGCAGAGAGGTCTGAGAAGCCCCATAGATGTTTTCAGTGGGGTGTACAGATCTTGTAGGCACAGCATCTCAGAGGGATACACAGTCAGTCATGCCGCTCTGTTTTGAAGTTGGGAAATTTTGAGGTTATCAATCATAATCCTTCCCCCGTTTCTCTTGCCAGTGCCTGTTCCCTGAAGTGCTCAAGAGCTGTCAGTGACTGACACTGCTCAGGAAAATTATGGCAGGGTTAGGGGAAAAGGAGGACTGTCTGTTGCTCTGTGAGCCCTCCTTAGGGTGCTCAGCCCTCTGACTGTCAGCTGGTCAGGTCTCCAAGTGCCTACAAGATGACAGAGTGAAACTCCTCCCTTTCTCTCCCCATGCTGTGCTGAATTCCAGAGCAGTCTGAGAGAGCGAGGGAGTGAGGTCCGTGCCAATCCGCCGTGTTTGGCTCGCCTGGGGCACCTCACACTTTTGCCATTTTTGGCCAGAAAATCTCTCTTGCTCAGACTCAGCTCTGTTCTAATTATACATTTTTGTTTTGGGAGCAGGGAGATTTTCATGGATTCCAACCCTGAGGATCACACTGCCAGCTCCAGAGGGGTGGGGGTTGCAAACGCACAGTGCTGCACCTCCTCTTCCTCTCCTCACCCTCTTCCCATCTTTTCCTGTAGCCTTTTTTCCTTCCTTCAAATATTTCACTCATTTGAAATTTGTTCCTCTGAGATTTATAGAAGTCAATGAAGGGTCTGAGAGATCCCGCAGTGAGGACATAAACCATGAGTTGTCCACATCTGCATGCTTACTGCCCAGCCATAGTTGGCAAAATCCCTATTCAATTCCACATTCACCCTTGGGAGCCAAGTAAATGTTTAGTGGAAGACATGGTTCCAACCTGGAATCTCACCCATGGGTGGATTGTGCTGTCATTATGCGACAGGTGTAAATAACATCTTGGTTTTGTCCCTGTGGTTTGCAGCAGTGGGAATGGCAGAGACAGGTTTTTCTGTGAGCTGGGGGAGTGCAGCACGCTGCACTTAACGGAATGAGTCTGCTTTTCAGATTACTAACCCCTTAAGTGGGAGCTGTACTTAAAAGGCACCCAGCAAGCGGGTGTGTGCGCACATTGTGTATATAAAGTGCTTGAGATGCTGCTCTGAAAGCTTTGCAAACTGGCAGGCGCCCAGACATCGTCATCCTGAATTTGCTGGGGGAGGCTGCTGCTCTCCCAAAGTTTATTCTTTGCTCGGGACTAGCCCAGTGGAATGTTTCCTGGAGCGATTTGGTCTTGCTTGCACAATTTCGGCTGCTGTTTAAAGATACTCGGATACCTTGGTTGTTCTGTGTGGGGTGGGCACTGTTGGCTGAAAGAACAAGTTAGAGGCTTAGTGTGATGGGAAGGGAAGGGAAGGAAGGGAGTTATGGGAGGCAGGAGAGAGGCTTTGTGGTCCTGCTACAGAAAGGATGTTTGGCATGCTGTTGCTGGGGGGACTGGGGTTGTTCAGCTGTGATGGTGCTGAGCTGTGGCATCCAGTGGTCATGATGAAGAGATTCAGCATGAGATCTTAAATGCCCCCTAGTACAAATATAAAAGTTAGTGAAATAGTTCTGGGATGAGATGAGATGTTAAATGTGTGTGCATAACTTTGCGCATCTCTCCCTTTTATCTTGCAGCCACTGTATTCATCAGATACTGGAGAGTGTGAATCACATTCACCAGCATGATATCGTGCACAGGGACTTGAAGGTAATGTTTTCTCTGTGCTGTAGTCTGAGGAGAGCAGCCAGGGGAAGAGGCAAGACAGGAATATTGTTTTGCCAGCTAGCTGGGATTTTTTTGTGGGGGTTTTTTTGTGGTTTGGGGTTGTTTTTTTTTTTTTTTATTTTCACTGGGTTCCGGGGCTCCTNNNTTTTTTTACTTTAACTGGGTTCAGGGGCTCCTGAAGCACAAATTCACTTCTTCAGTGTTTTCTAGAGGGTGTGCTGAACTCCCAAGGAAGTTTTCAGTCTTTGTGTACCTTGCCAGCTCTCAGCTTCTCTGAGGCAGCTCCAGGACAGAGTAGTTGTGAATCTTGGAATGAAGTATTCTTCCAGAGAAACTTGGGTAGGATTCATTATAATGAAGGACACTTTCTAGTTTGTGATTGAAGAGATCTCTAGAGACCTGGAGCAATCTTTGTTCAGTCTGCCAGGATGAGTTTGTCTGCACAGAGCATGTGTATTTTTATTGCAGTGTTGCCAAACACATGCCTCTGAGCTAGGGCAGAGATGTTCAACAAGAATTTTTTGTGGAATTCTTTCTTCTCTCATCAGTAGAAGCACTTTTAATCTAAAACCAAAACTGCTGGCCACTTAAAGACTGGGTGAATCAATCATTTAACACATTATAACACATTTATAACCCCAAAGCCTCCACAGTGGAGTTACCTAAACTCCCTTCCCACACTGTCCAGCTGTGTTGGGAGCTGGGCTGGCTCCAGAATGAAGAGATTTGTGCAGGAAGGTCTGCATGTCCTGGAGCCTTCTGTGTCTATAGTGGAAATGGTGATGGTCACCAGCGGTCCAGTTAAATTAATTCAGGGTGACACCTGCTACTAGTGTTGGTTTGTGCTTGTTAAACAATGTACAAGGGGGAAAGTAGAAAAATGTTTTGCAGAGAGCAAGGTAAAAGCACATTGCAAGCTTGGTGGCAGTGTTCCTCTGGTATTTTGATCTAGCAGAGAACCCTTTGTGTTTCTGACAAACTCCCATGCAACATTTTTGACCTCCTAATTCACAGCATTGTGAAAAAATGCAAATGATCTGCTGTGGACTGTGGCTGCTCCTGATTACACCTAACACCAGCTCTTGAGAAAGCAATATCCAAGAGGCACTACTGCCCAAAATTAGGGAGTCTATGCAAATCAGTAGCATTTTCCAGTACAGAAGAAGTTTTCCTTGTGTTCAAATAAAATCTGGCTTCCTTCCAAAAGTTTTGTTTGTAGGAGAGCTAGCAACTTGTTTAGAACTTATCAGCTGCTAGACACCCCCTGCTGTAGTTAATATATTTCTTCTGTTGCTTGCTCTGATTGACTGAAACTATCCAGGCCTGAGGAGTAACCATTCCTTTTAGCAATGAAAGTTCCTATGCTTTTTATTTAATATTTAGCTCCTTTCCAAAAGCTTGGCCTTCAGGGTCAGTGTGTAATAACTGCAGAGATTGCTTCAAGTAAAGTTTCATCTTTTGCACCTCCCTCTCATAAGCCTGTCTTTTGGCTGACATGCTATTAAAGAATGTCAAATGTTAGCTGCCCATAGGGACTGGAAGAAATTAGGGAGTGCATTCACATCCTCTCCAAAAAGTATGTGAAACCTGAGACAACCCATATGTTGGCAAACATGCACATGGATAAGCACCATTAGCCTTTAAGGTGTGTACTTCTAAAATAGAGCTACAAATAGTGCTTAACTAGCACAAGTCTGTCTTAAATATTGCTCTTTCTTAGTCAAGCTAAGCCCAGGTGCGATCTGGAGTTGGGAGGGATTTTCAGAAGATTTCATTGATCTTCTGCTTTAGGGTCTTGTTCATAGTGGTGAATTTTCATTAGTGTAGCTTGACTACCACAATCCTTTCTACTTCCCATTTAGTGAAGAGGCAGTGGCATCCAAATGTATTGACAGCCCATTGTCCTTCCTTCCATGCTGCTTATGGCACGGACTATGTTGAGGAAGGCTTTTCTCCCTTCATTCAAAGCAGAAGGAAGTACATGCCCAGTACCTTTAGACAGATGAGTGAGCAAAGCATCTTGTGCCTGTCAGGCAGAACAGGGGTGAAGAGTTGCCATGGGGTGAGAATGGTAAGCAGGCTGCAAAAAAGACCTTCATCAGATCTATGAAACTGAGACAAGCTCCTGTTTCTGGTTTTCCAGACTTCCATCCTACTCAGTTAAAAAAATCAACTTGATATGAATTGCACAAAAGATGAGAAGGGGATAGGATGAGAAACCCCATTTGACCTGCCTAACTTCAAGTTGATTTTCCTGAAAAGCCATAATAGCCATCACCTTAAAGGCTTTGGGGTTCCAAGGGGTCCTATGTAACTGGCTGCTCTGGTGCTTCAGAGGAAGCTGTCAGTTCTCAGACCAGTTTTTGGAGTTGTGTTAAGACTTCTGCTGACGTCCTCTGCTGGAACACAACAGAATTATGGTTTGAGTGAGATTCAAGAGAGTCAGGGTGGAAATGTGAGGGTCAAAAGTCTGTCTCCCTTTCCTGGCACGTGGGAAAAGTGACAGGGCTGCTTTTTGTATAGGTGATGGTAGCAGTAGCTAGACAGAATATTTTATGCTGCTGTAAATGTGTAGCATGAAAAAACTGCTTACAAGAATACTCATTGCTGTGCTGCTTATGCCAGTTTGAGGCTGAGGCTTTTTCTGTAAGGAATGAAAACTACTGCCTAGCCAGATGATGCCTTCCCACATTACAGTAGTGTGTTTGACAGCCCTTATTAGCATGATATTTACTTTTTCAGTGCCTTGGGGACTGTCTAATGTTCATGGAGAGAAACATCACTGCAGATTGTATCTTCTGCATTGTCCCTCTCTTCCTCCCCCGCTCCTTTCCCCTTCCCCCAGTTATTCTCTTTGAGGAGGGCAGAATCGAATTTTGGCTTAAGTGCTGCAGGAACTGTACTGCCAGTGCCCTCTGGTGTCAGCATGTAATGTATGGGCTGGGTTGGAAGAGGCTCTGGCTCCAACAGAGGACCCAGAGGATTTGTGTTAGATTTGACAATCTTCTGCCACTCTAGGTCAAGGCCATTCGTTGCTGTTGCTGTGTCTTCACCTGAACAGGTTTAGTACTGCATGCTAAATTTGGTCAGCAGGTGCAATTTAGTGATGTGAGTACTAGGGGAGAGGTTTTAACAAGGATGTCAGTCTTTCATTCTTACTCTCTGTTTTCTTTCTTCTCAGCCTGAGAATTTACTACTAGCAAGTAAATGTAAAGGTGCTGCTGTCAAACTGGCTGACTTCGGACTGGCCATAGAAGTCCAGGGAGAACAGCAGGCCTGGTTTGGTAAGACTGTTTGACCTTTTCCAGCTTTGCTCCCCTGGTGGCTGGTTGAGTTGCATCCTCCTGAGTATTTTTTCTCAGCTCTTCCAGCACACTTCTGTGTATTTGGCTGCGTCTTTTTCAAGCATGTCAGCCTCTGGGTCTTAGGCACAATAGAGGAAAAACTGATAAATAAAGACAGAAAAAATGGCTATGTGTTTCTCCATTTTTCTTCTCAGTTTACAATAGATGCTTGTGTCAGAGATGAATGCAGCTGCTAAGTTTAGACCCTGATCTGAACTTTCCTACTGCTCAGAAGTGTAGACATCTGGAATTTTGTTGGGTCACTTTACAGAAATGCATTTGACCTGGCCTTCGTCAGGCACATTTGGATCTGACCTTATCTTTGTTTAGCTAAAACATAACTAGAAATGAGACCTTTTCAGGCTAAAAATCAGCTCTGAGACTCTGCAGTGCTGCAGAGATTCTGGAAAAATGACTTCTTCTCCTGGTTGCCACACACCACTTGGCAATCAGATGTGTCCCATCTGTGTCTTGTGTTTTCAAACTCCAAGCCATTATATGTAACAATGATATAAGGCCTGGCATACAAGTTTGTGCCCGGCTGGTTGACATGGTTCCTCTTAGTTGCCTTTTTTTCTTGCAATACACAGGCATTGGATCCCATCTGATTTTCTGTTTTATTTTGGGGTATTTTGCCTCTTTTTGTTGGTTTACCAAAAGACAGCTCTAGCAAATATGAGATGAAGGGTGGGAGAGACGGGTTTTGGAATTTGTTAGTTACCACTAGTGGATTTTGTGATATGGCAAGATCTCTTCTGCTTGGGTACTGTAAGTACTTCATGTCATCCATTTCCTGGCAGGGTTTGCTGGTACTCCAGGCTACCTCTCCCCTGAAGTCTTAAGAAAAGATCCTTATGGAAAACCAGTGGATATATGGGCATGTGGTAAGATTCTGTCAAAATGTTTCATACTTAAACAACTTCATTCCATGTAAAAGAGTTGGGAGGGTGCACAGTGCTCCTTCTTACTGAGTGGAGACATGAAGGCACAATTGAGGATAAGCACCTTGTGTAGATAGAATGAATACTGGAGCCTGAACTCATTTGATTCTGGCTCCTAATCCTTTCCTCGGACCATCTATCAGATGTTTGAGACTCAAGAGATAGGACCTGTCCATGCTTTGCAGAGTTAGTGGTTTAGATAACTGTAGCAATTTCCTATTACACTAACTATATAGAAGATGAAATACTGAAGAGGGATGATTTTTTTAAAAGAAAAGAAGTAAGTGTAAATGTATCTGGGACTGGTAAGTTTAAAGATTTATGATATCAGTGTTGCCTGACATGGACTAAATGGTTCTCTACAGGCCACAAGTGTCAGCTTTGTCAGTGTCATTTTTGTCCCAACAACATGCACAGTAAGCATCTAAAAACAGAGTCCTTCCTAAAACATCCCTTGCTGCCCAGGAACCCTGGGAGATGTGGCTTCATCTTACTCTGAGAGCAGCTGGGAGTTGTGGCTCGCCAGCCATGGTAGCCAGAGGAGGGTAGAAGGACATAGTGCAGCTCATTCTAGTTCCTGACGCTGGCATTACGAGCTGAACACGAAGTGCCAGGGTGAGGTTCAGCAGATGACAGATTTGTACTGTGTTTTGCTATCTCAGAAGGCTAAATATGATGGCAAATGAAGATCTGGAGCAATCATTGCCTTGGGGACTGTCAAGAGGGAAGGAAGAGGGGCTGAAGGAATAATTGGCATATTAGCCTAACCATAGTATATCTGTGTCTCTCCCTCCCAGGAGTGATTCTGTACATATTACTAGTGGGGTACCCTCCCTTTTGGGATGAAGATCAGCACAAACTCTATCAGCAGATCAAAGCCGGAGCCTATGACGTAAGGGCACTTTCTTGCTGAGTACCTGCATGGGTGTAGAAGCCATCCAAACATGGCACTGTCTTACCTGGCGTCCAGCAGCAGGCCCCAAGCTTCTGTGCAAAGTGATGTTTGACATGCTCATGCACCTTGTTGTCCTCACTGCCTGGGATGCAGTCCTGTCTGGGGCCACTGGCGGGATATGTGAAAAGCATCACAGTGGGCACTAGAATGTTGACACTTGTTAGGCAAACGCAAAGGGTGGGAAATGGTGTCTTCTGGTAATTTACCACAAAGCGTTGCAGATTAGCCAATGCTAATGTTTTCAGTAGAGTAGAGGGAAGGTAGAATGAAGGAGCTTGTCTTTATCGAGGCCTAATAAATAATATGGGGATGTATTCTGTAGAATAATAGCTTTAATTATGGTCTTTGGTCTCCTCTGTGCCATAGTCCATGGAAAGCATGGGGACTATTGGAGGGGTGGCTTTGTGGTGGGAATCAGCATGGTGGGTTGGGTTTGAGGTTCTGGTAAAAAGCCAAGCAGTTCATGGAACACTTCTTAGGGCACGGCAAAACTGAGATGTAAAAAGTGCATGAAAGAGGAATAGCAAGGAGGTTAGTGCTGAGGGAAGCAAAGGTGGTGTAGAATGTAGTTTGGGTACCACAGCTTTAATGTTTGACTTAAATTGTTCTATGTAAGGATAGGCTTGAGAGGGAAGAAGAAACTCCTGGAAATCCTAGCTTGAAGCCCATGGGCATGAATATCAAGAGGAAGTTGGGGAGCTCATTTTGTAGGCTGTCTTGTGGTTTGTATTAAACAAAAATAAAACCCCAAAAGGTGAGGGTTCTGTTGGACTCCTGCCAGTTACCTCCCATCTTCCATGCTTGAGACCATGAGAGCAGCTGTACTGGTGAGAACAAAGGTCTGCCTATGTCCTAGCCCAGTGGCTTCCTGAGTGAAAGCAAAGTGATGTCTTTGTACTTGATAGCCTTAAATGGACTTGTGTTCTTCTTTTGCCTTGCTGCTCCTCTAGTTTTGGTGGTGCTTGTTCTTATTTGAAGCGTTTTTTCTCTGTATCAGTGGGGATTTTCAAAGCACTTCAGGGATTAAATACCTCTTTCTGTAAGTCACGAAGTGTGAAGTGCCTTATCCCTCCTTATCTATCTATTGTTTTTGAATTCTTATCTGTAGTGAACAAATTTCAGTAGATTCTTCCCTCATTTTGCCTGATGGAAAACTGCTGTATTTTACTGATGCACCTGCCCGTGGTGTCCTTACCCAGCACTGAGGGGCCTGTATGCACAGGACCAGTCTGTTGTTCTCCCTTGACCAGAGAGGAAGTGGCAACGGTGAATTTTTTTGCTTTTTTTAACTTTGTACTGTTAGGTAGGGGTTTTGCAAGACATTACCATGAATACTTCAGAGTTCAGGTGTGGGGAAAATGTCCTGGCTTGAAACTTCAGTATCATGATTTTTGAGTAGCCTCTTGCAATGTTTGCAGAACAAGTTGTATAATGCCTTACTGATGCCTGTAAATGCAGAAATAAGATTATATGCAAATCAAATACAGCAGGTGTATTGTTATAACCCAACTGAGTAAAGCGATAAAGCAGGAGAAAAAAAAGATGGAATAAACTTTTTCTAAATTATGTAGTACTATAAGGAAATGTTTTCAGGATGAATCCATCTTTTTTCTCCCACTTAAAACAGGGAGCTTTACCCCAACAGCATATTTGTGTTCTGAAGTTCACTTCTATTTGTACAGTAGTTTCATAGGATTTAATCTCAGCATGTTGTCATCAATATCACGTGCAAACCCCTACAGGATGGTGTAAATATCTCATCTTTATCATTACTGGAATTATAGCAGAAAGCAGTTACTCCTCATAGATGATCAGCAGCTGAAATACTTAAAAAATTCTTTTCTTTGTTTTCATGCTTTTGTATTCCCATCCACTGTTACATCTCTCTTGCTCCCCAGGTAATGATCTTGGTATGGTAGGTGGTTGCTAACAACTTGCTGGTGGGTTGCTACACCTAAGTGCCTGGTATTGTTCCAAGATACTGTGTTTTATGGTGGGAAAAGTGTACCTGATGGGATGTTCTCTGTTAGTGTGTTTTGCTTTCATGCAGCTTTGCTGTAGTTAACTTTGTGATTTTCCATAAGCTGTTACAGCCTTTAGCATGCTGGAAAAAGAGACAGGTGGGGTAAAAAAAGATAGTGCCTCTGTTTTTCATGTATGAACTCAGTTTAAAAGATCTGTGACTTTACTTTTTTGACTGTTGAGTGTAAAAGAAGTTCAGAGGTCTGAGTGATTCATAAAAGGCTTTGAAACTCTTAATCATCTTTCTTATGTCTGGTGAATGGCACAGGTGTGTCCTGCTGTCTGGTACCATTCATTTGCTGGATTCTGGATGATTTTTGTTCAGTATGGTTTTTCACAAAAATTGGTGGTTTTTGCAAATGTGTTAGCCCTGGTATCAAACAGGCAAAGGCTGGAATTTAGCTGTGTAGCAGGGGAGAATCTCTTCTGCTAGTAGAAGATATTTCTATTCAGTTCATCATCTCTTCATTCTTCCTCTTTTAGTTCCCATCACCTGAGTGGGACACTGTGACTCCCGAAGCCAAGAATTTGATCAACCAAATGCTGACAATAAACCCAGCAAAGCGCATCACAGCTGACCAGGCTCTCAAACACCCATGGGTTTGTGTAAGTGTTCTTGTCTTACAGGGTGATTTGTGGTTTACCTTGAGTGGACATGCCGGGAAGACTTGAGGGACCCAGAAAATTTCAAGTATTTCAAATTATGATTTTTTTTGGGTTACTGACCTTCAACAAGCCAACTTTGTCATGCTGTGGTGCTTTTATTGCCACAGTAGAAAAAAAAAAATCCATTATTCTTTTAGAATTTTGTCAGTGACCATAGTTTCTGTTTTTTCCCCACATCTTTTCCAATCCATATCATCCTAAATTGTTAAATAGAGTTTGGCATCAGACAAAAATTTTAGGACCATTTTATTCTTCATCTCTGCTTCAGTTTATGGCATAGCATTTTCTCAATATTTGGGAAACTTCTGCTATGCTGCAGCTTAACTGGCTGTAAACTGGAAATCAGCAAAAAGTCTTTTGCTGTTCTGTGTATGTAGTTTCTGCCTTCACACATAAGTATTTTTCATCTTTTGCAAAGTCGGCAAGGAAATCCCAGAACACAGCTGGGTGTGGGTGTAGGGGAGGGCAGCAGTGATGTACTTTTATCTCTGCAGGATGAAATAGTTTCACCAATGTCTAACCAGATGCTCTGGTAATACTACAGCGTACTTCTGGGATAGGTCTAGTGTGCTCCTTAGCTCATTTGTTCTTGAGAAACTGTGGTGGTAGTATTCTTATACCACAAATCAACAGGTAGCAATTTAAACTTACTTATGTGAATATCTGTCTAACAGGAGTGTCTGCTGTAAATGATGCAAGTTCCTTGGAAGTCAGAACTTCACCCTAGCTGAAACTGCATCTGTTTTTTTTCTTTTCTCCTTTCATGCTTGTAATCCATTGCAGTTCTTGTGTATTTAACTTTCCTCCCAATGCCTGCAGCCAAAGTTGTATTATGATAGCCCACTCCCTGTGGCAACTTTCCTTCTCTGAGCTAGGAGGAGTTTGATTTCACTTCCCAGCCGTGTCAGCCTCTTGCTGAAACTGCCTCCTGTCGAGTCTGTTGTTTCCCTTTGCTTTGCAGTCCCTGTGTGCACAACATATGTTTCCTTTTTGGATATGTATGGCTCCTCTAAAGTAAATGTTACAGGAAATCTTAAAAGTTTATTTGAGACATTGAGTGTTTAGCATCACTGAACTTCCAAAGTACGTGTCCTGATTCTTGTAAGCTCACATTGAACAACTGGACATCACTGTCTGTCCTGAGGAGGCTGGAGGAATAGGGACCACCAGAGTTGTTTGAGGACACTTTGGCTACGTTCTCCCCACACGCTGCCATGTGTACTGCCATAGGTGACCAGCTTTGACAATAGGATCAAAGCAGAGGCTTCCCATGAAACTAGCTGAATATACGCACAATTTACAGTTCTTTTGGGTATTGCAGAATTTTTTCCAAGCAAGAGAAAGTTAGTGGAGACTTTGTTCACACTTACCTGCCAGGTTCGAAATTCACCCACTATCCTTGTAAAGAGAATTCGGGCTTGTGATCCTATGCAAGAGCAATAGCTACTTTGGCATTTGTCACTGGCTTTCTTATGTGCTCTAAATGCTTGGCAGTATCGGTCTCTAATTTCCTCTTGTGGTCTTAATGACTGCAGCACTTCTGGGAAGTTGTCTTTTTGCAACTGATGGGATGTCTGCTGTGGATGACAGATGTGCATCAGTGGATAGAGATTATGCTCATTTTTTTGCATTGGTACAATAGAAATACATGATCTTTTCTCTTACACGCTGAGAATCTGCTTCTGCCATACTGATACAAAGATACCAAGGCCTCTGCTAGTCAACCTCTTTCATTCAAGGGGTTGCCATGTCCAGGAAGGCTACTGCTCACAAGTGTTCACTTACTGCTTGAAATTTTCCTTTCAAGCTGTAATTAATGCAGCCCAGGTCTTTTCTGTAGTGCCTCTAACTTGGTTCCCCATGGGTATGGTTATTCATTTGGCTTTGTCTTCATACTATCTTAAATCTTGCATGTGCCTGAAAGGCAGGGAGCACTGATTCTTATCTGTACCTCTGTCATAAATTTCTTGAGTGCAGTCCTGTCATAGCCCAACTTGATTTAATGTGTCTTGATGAAGGTTCTCAAGTTACGAACCAGTTGCAGTGTTTTGCACCCATGCAGTGGTGAGAGGCTTGGCCATGTCAGCTTGAATGTCTTGATTGTGTGCAAGCGGAATGAACTTCCCTGGCTGATCTGGTATGGGTATGTTCTTGATCTTCTGCTGTTCTGTTTTTCAGCAACGATCCACTGTCGCATCCATGATGCACAGGCAGGAGACTGTGGAATGCTTGAGAAAGTTCAATGCTAGAAGGAAGCTAAAGGTAAGTACATCTTAATTTACCTTAAGTTTGTTTTTAGTTCTCTGAATTTGAGGTTAGTGCCTTCCTAACAAAAATACATTTTTTCATGACTAGCACAGTGTTAGAGAAGTACCTTATGTGATCCTCCAGTACAGGGCACTGAAGAAGTGTACTGAGGAGCTGAGGAGTTTCTGTCTCCAAGCTCTAAGCTTCCCATGCCTCTTCTGCTACATATTCACCCATTCTACTTTCTGCCAGTGAGTTGAAATAGAACCGCTAGTTCTGGGATTTTTAGTTATGAACACTCTGCATCTTCCAGTACTAAAGTTGCCAGTTGCCTGTAGCTGGGGCAAAGCCTCTGGCCTGTGCACAAAGCAGCTCTCTGCTGTGTGAAAGCTAGGAATCAGCTATGTGCAGCCCTCAAATTCTTAGTGCCATTTCAGATTTCCTAGGCTGTTCTGCCTGGCATCTAGCTGCTGCTCTAGAAAGGCAGGACTGCGAATGGTCCCATGTCAGGTCCAATAGCCACATGTGGGAATCCTGGATACACTAGGGTTCTCTGGGGTACCAGTGGTATCCTCTGCATTGGTAACTGATGCACTGTGTTCTCTGTGGGTCAGCCCAGCCCCTTTTTCAAGTGGCACTTTCTGTTATCCCTGCTTTGTCTTCCCCACAGGGTGCAATCCTCACGACAATGCTTGTGTCTCGGAATTTTTCAGGTAAGTCCTCAATGTTCCCATCCCTTCCTTGGTTTTGCTTTGTGTGAGTGAGCTGGAGAATATTTTAACATTTTTTGGGGTCAAGTAGGAGGGAAGGAAACTTGCTTTCGGTTCATCATGGTGTAATGGTGATCACTTTGCCTGGGCTGGTGACCAGTGTGAAATAGGAAATAATTTGTTTGGAGAGGAGCATATGGTATTGTTGTCTGGTACAAAGCAGATATAAAGTCAGCTTCCATAATCGTCTCATGATATTTTGTTAGCAAATTACTTGTGAGAAACTCTAGCTGGTATCGTTATCTTTCCCATCATAAACCAGGAGTGAAGAGCCCTTATTAGGTAGGCGTGTTTCCTTTAGACCTGAGGCAGGGACGGGGAAGTAATATTGATGAGAATAGGGACAGGAGCTATTTGGGTATTGTATTACTTTGACTCATCAAAAATGGGTCTGAAGTGTCTAGCTATTAGTTTTCCTTCTTGGAGTCTCAGAAGTGGTTTTCATCCTTTTAAATTTAATAGCTGGTAGTCTGGCTCCCACCCAACTGCATTACGTAGTGCATTTACTGAAAATGCAAATCTCAACATGTAAATCCATGCTTTTTGGAAGATTATTGTCTTGGCTCAGCACACCTAGGTGATGCAGTCTTATCTATGTTCATTTCCATTTGGGTGGAAAACCTCTATTTGTAAGTGCTTCTGGTTTATGGGATCTTTGTTTTCTTTACCCTCTTTGTAATTTTCTTTCTCTTTTAAAAGAGCAATCATTGAATGCATGAATCAGATTTTTATTGCACCTGACTGCAGCTGCTTTCAAGTGGAAGTCTGCTATATGGATTATGTGATGATGAAAATGCATTAATTTAATCTGGCTGTTTACTAATGGTGGATACCAATACTTATATTCTGGGTGTTGCTACAGTAAACTTGGAATGAAAATCTCAGTGAAATGATCATCCCAGCATATAAAATGCACATTCACGCAAACATTCTGTGAACTCAAGGCAGTGTTTTTAACCTTCTGTATGGTGATTTAAAAAAAAGAAATTATGTGAAACCATGCTACAATTAAGGGCCAACCCTCAGCAACATCCAGACATTTTTTTCTTGGTTCTTGCTTTCAGGTAGACCTGTGTCAATATATCAGCATTACTTGTGGCTCCAGGAATTTCTCTTTACTGCATTTCTCATAGTTTGGCCTTAAAGGGACAGAGTGATTTTATCCATTAATCCATCTCACAGTTGTGTTATTACAGGACTTAAAAATTCTGTACTGTTCTCTGAGATTGATTCTGGAATAACTGATGACCTGTGGCACAATGACAGGATCTCTGCAGGCCTGTGCAGAGCTAAACATTTTCTTGGTCCTTCTGCTGATGTGAACCATTTTTGTCCTAATTACACAGCTCATCTTTATTTCACTTAATTGATGATTCTGAAATAGACAGGGGTTTTATTCTTTTTTTTATAAACAGAGGTTTTAGATTAATTTTTAGTCTGCAAATGTTGTCACTTGTAATGAAGCTGCAGAACTGCTTGGGTAAGAAAATCTCTTACAGCTTAGATTTTGAGTACATGAAATGCCAGAGAGAAGGGCTCTCCTTAATGTTGTGTGACCTATACATCCACTCAATCCCTGAGCTAGTACTGAGAAGGAAAAAGCTTGCTCTACTCATTCTTCTCTGTCTCAAGGGCTGAAGCTGCTGGATCCACTTCCGTTAACAACTGAAGAAAAGGAAATCCTAGGTGGCCCATACTGATTGCAGGGTTTGCAATGTCACCGAGTTCTGCTTTGAATATAAACTGTGATTCTGAGATATTCAGAAAAACTGTCCAGAGAGAGATGTTGTGAATTGAGATGCAAAGCCTCTGTCAAGAGTAGCAGTTCCTTACATTTTTATGTGTTTTCAGAGGGGTGAGATCATCTACTTATGGTTTTTTTGCAGGACTGTGTGTAATATGAGCTTGACTTTTTTTATTGTAATTATTTTTTAATTTACTTAAGTTTTCTAGTTGGCTGCAGTTGAAGTAGATACATCTGCTGGACTTAAAGAATAAACACATGCTAACTGAAAGTAATAAGTTAAAAAGTTTGTGTGGGAACTTTGGGTAGAGCTCAGACTTTTCTTACCGTGACAGACATCTAACTGCCCTCGAAGAGTTCTGCAATAATACTTCTTTCATTCCCTAAAGCCCTTAAGGGGTTTTTATTTTCTCTAATTGGGTTAGAGAATCTCACACTATCTTGTGGGTTTTTAAAAGTCCCGTTTCCAGCAGACAGGGAACTAGATTTATGAAGAGAGAAGTTTCTTCCTGCCTGGGGATGAGATCTCCTTAAAGCTTCTTTCACAGATGTTTTGAACAAAGAGGGAAATGAAGGTTCATGTGACCCCAGTATCAATTAATTAGGCACAATTGCACTATCTGCAGGAAATATGAGAAGACTCCTTTAATCTTGTTGTCATTACTATCTCCTGTGTCACATTTTGTAATATGGAGTTTCTTAACTGTGTAGGCCTGTGACAAATTATATTCCTAAAGAATCTGTACCTGTACTCTCTCTCTTTTTAGCCCTTCAAAAATTCTTGCTTCTTACAAAGAAAAAAAGTTTCTGTTCTTTTGCAAGTAATTTGTTGCTTGCTATGTGCCTTGTGCCCCAGGGCAGTTAAGTTGAAGGATATCGGGTTCCTTTCCCCAGTTATGATATATTCAGCCATTTAATATTGGCTGTTTGTGGTTCTTTTTAGAAGATTTTATCTCCGGCCTGCTGTAGGCTATTTGTTAAAAGCAGGTACAGTTGCACTTCTTTCAGTATAAGTCAGGAAGTTGAAACCTAGTTACAACAAGGGATTTGTAGCTTCTCTCCACGCTCTGGTAGGTGTAAATTCAGCTGCAAGAGAGAACAATGCAATCTAAGTTTTGCTGTAGGGTTGTTAGGGTCACACCAGGGTATACACAGGATTACTTGGGTGTTCTTGAGGCTTCGGATCTTCAGATGATCCAAGCAAACACTGATCTGATCTGCATTCACTTACAGAATACAGAAGTACAGTCGGGTAAATCAACTGATTACATCATATGCAAGAAACTCCTAAATCATCATCTGAGAAGTAAATGTAAATTTATTACTAGAAGAGAGTTGGCAAGGTTTTTAGATTCCTGCAATATTTAAGGGTGTCTGAACTCATTTATGTAGATAAAACTGTAAATAAGCTTGCTATAAACTGAAAAGGATGGAGAAAAAACTAAAGGATGGAAAAAACCTGGTTTTCATCTTAGGAGCAGCCATCTTCACAAAATGCTAAGAAGTGGCTTTTCTCTGTAAGCTGATTTTTGTGCACAATTTACAAGTGGCCTATGTGACATTCTTAGTACTGTTTGCCTAAGTGGATTGCAACTGTTAATTTGGGGAGCTGTTCAACAAGCTTTCACACTCTGAAATTCACTTCTATCACGTGGTTCAGCACAAGTCCTGTGTTCAAAATAGATCCTAAGACAGACTTGCAGGTAATCAAGCGTTATGCCTGAAATCTCTATTTTTAACTGACATTGAGCTTTTTTCTGGGTTATTGTCACTGCTTGCTCAAGTCAGTTTTGGGAGGGAGCTGTAGTGGCAGCGCGTGACAGTAACTGGAATTTGTTACATGGCTCTACAGATCCTTATTAACACTCCAGTGTGCAAGTTTGGGTTTTTGACTAGATAGGTGAGGTTGAGAGATGCTGGAGGCAGATTCCAGGAGCAGAGTTCTTTCTAAGTAAGTAAAGAAGGCTGGAATATGCCTGTGCATATTAAGTGTAACCTGTACAGAGACTTTTTTTTTAGCTGACTAAAGAGCAAGAAGGAGGAAATAATACAAATACTGAAGTGGTACTGAAATATTTTGCCGTCTTGTTATACCTGCCTTCCAGAAGTGTGTGTGAAACTGAATTTTTGCTATTTTGTGTGTGCATATGTGCATATACATATATATCTATACTCAGGTTGAAATTTGAGTTCTTTCCTTTAACTGAAATGAGTAATATATGTAAAATTTCTACTGTGTTGGGTAGATACTGATTCAGGACCAGAAATTTGTATCTCCTGGTATGAATCCAAGGGATGAAAATAGGGAGGGGAAAAAAATTATTAAGGTATTTGCAGAGCTTTGACTAAATAAGTGTAACATCACTGGAAACTACATTTCCCGAGCAGAAGATGAAGTCACATTTAATGAAAAATTAGGTTGTTTTTAGGTGTTTTCTCTGTATCTACTAAATCTCTTAAGGAACAGAGTAAGGGTTTTAGTGAATGGTACTCAACTACTCCAGTGTGGACCTGCCAAAGTAGTGGATTTTAGTTAGTAACTTCCATTTGCTACTTCCTAGAGTTGCTAGATACAGATTTCATGACTGTATTTAAGTGTTTATCACTATAGCCAGAGAGTCTAATTTATCATCAAAAGTGGATATGAATGATTAGAATAATTTCTTCTACTTCTGCATTCCTCTTTCTAAAGTTCAGGAAAGCTCTGTGAATACTTTTTATTGTGGCGTTTGTCCTTAATAAATAGATATTCTTGAAGTTACACTGCATTCATGGGCAGTGTGTGTGATGGTAGCCAGAAATGCCTCTTGTGACTGTAGACTGCCTGCTGGGTCCTTTGTGGTGATCCCAGAAGTGACATTGAGTTGCAAAATAGTTAATGTGACTTTCTTTGAACTGAGAATATGAGAATGACAAGGTGCACCTCTGTGTCATTGGGAAGTCTGTGTTGGTCTGATACAATTTTTATTTTATCAAGTCTCAGTAAAGTCCAGAATTCTTCAGGTATAGATGCTTGTGTTTAGAAACCAGAACGTGGCTTGTTGGTTAGACTAGCATCATAAGTTAGTAAGACTTAATAAAAGTAGCCTCAGTGTTCTTCCTGCATCCCAATAAAGAACTCTTTGGAAGCTTAACTGAAGTGAGAAATGTAACTGGGTTTTGGCAGCTGAGGACAGGGCAAACCCAGGGGCAGGCTGGATGAAGGGTTGCTCTCTCTGGAAGAGGAGTGGGGAAGGCACTATCCATGGCTGTCTTTGGAGTGGGTATTTCCTCTTCACTGCCCCCTTGGCTCTGGTACATCCAGAATGTCTGGTGTTTATTGGTGATGAGTTCAGCATTAGGGATTTGTGTTTCTGACAGGAGCATGGTCCAGAGTCCGGGCTGTTTACTGAGAAATGTGGGAAAAGGGAGGGGTATATGCAGGAAAGGCCCTTTGTGTTTCTCTTCAGAGATTAACTGAAGAGTGGCTTGGTAAGCCAGGAACAGAATTGTGTCTTTAAGTTAAGTGTTTTACTGGGTTAGCAGCATGTGCTTTTGTGTTTCATTATTCTAGAAGAACTCTTAGCTTCTAGAAATTATGTGCAGAGGGAATTTAAACCCTTTAACATGTAGAGGAAATAGGAAGGACAGAAAAAAGTAATACTAGCATCTCATGCCTGGAAAACCGTAGAGCACTGGTACAAGACCATTTCAGGAACAGTGAAGAATCTGCCTACATATGTCTTTGGATTTTTCCCCTCCTGTTGTCTCTTTGCTAATCTGCCTGTCTTCTCAAAGGATGATTGTTACAGGAAGTCTTGTCTGTTGCGTGTGCAGAAATTCCTCTTGCATCCCCTTTAATTTCTGTCATGTAATTTGTACAGGTTGATCTGTGGGTAGACCTGCATGCTTCCCTTTTGTCTGAGGTGTCTGAGTCATCTTTGTGTGTAAATGCATTTCATGGGCTCTCCAGCTGTCTTTATAAACCACAGTATGATGCATGAACTAAATACGCCACAGACCAAGTTTCTTCCTACGGTACTGGGATGCTGTCAGGCCTGTGGGAGAGCAGTGTGTGCCATGCAGAGGTACAATCGGGGAAGGAGGCTGGACAGGCAGGCTGCACCAGGAACACGGACCAGCATTACATAGTGCTGGGCTGCACAGAGGGACTCTCAGCTGAATTTGCTTTCATGTTGTAGAACATGATTTTAGCTGTCTTCTGTCCACAAAGACAAATGTGAGGTTGTGGGAAAACTGCAGAAAGTGTGAAAAATGTTGCTTCCCTGCTTGTCTCTGGGTCGTTCCCAGAACATATGGTGGTACTATTTTGCTTCTCTGATGGTGGGGTTTTTTTTTTTCACTTCAGGGAAGTCCCATTTGGCATATTTGTTGAGTTGCAGAATCCTTTACTACTTCTGAAGAGTTGTAAGGCTGTAACAGTTTCTTGTTTTCAGCAGTTGTGTGAGATGCCTTGATGCATGTGTGGTATGAATGCTGGATGCCTTTTGACCCCATAGTCACATTGTTCTCCTTCTCAATTGCATGTATAATCAAGCTAGCCTTTGTCATGCCTTGAAGGTGGCAAGCAATGCTTTGATGTGTGCACTCAGAAAAGAGACTGTTACAAGGCAGATGAGTTGCTTTGCCCACCTTCATGTGTGCACATTGGAACACTGTGTTTTGACACATCACATTCAGAAAACCTCTGCATGAGGTTCTTCCAGTGTTGTTGTTTCCTGAGAACTGGAATGGAAACAAAATTGTAATCTGGCTTTTTACTTGCATTAGGGAGTAGAATTAGGAAACTGTTGCAGCACGGGGGCAGGCCAGCCCTCACTGCAACATCTGTCTGGAGCGTCTCCCACTGCGGGGGTCAGAGCTCCGATAAGGGGGGCAGGGGCTTACCACGTCCCCACGCACGGCAGATGGAATCATGGCCACGGACACAGGAGGGGTTCTTTAAGAATTCCTGACAACTTTATTGGCAGAGGTCGTCGCCGGCACCCCGGCGAACCTTCAATACCTCACATGCTAGAAGAGAAGGGAAGAACCCTCAAAACGGGCGAGGGCACCAGGTTTTATCCCAGGATAGTAAGGGGCAGAGGGAACATCAGCATCCAATGACTTGGCGTCTGGGGGTGGCACCCAGGAGGGGCCAGGGGAATGAGGGCCAGTGGGAGGACGAGGGGGAGTGGCCAGGGAGTAGGGATCAACGGGGCTTGGAACCTGACCCTGTAAGGCAAACAGAAAGTGAAAGCGAAACTGAAATAGAGTCCACGTGGGTATCTGAAACCTCGTGGGAGAAGCCAGAACCCAGAACTCAAGAACCCAGGGGCTGTCCTTCCAGGGTATCCACAGGAAACCAATTCAAAGATTCTAGTAAGCTTATATGGGATGCCACCTCTTCGTTTGGAGGAGATGCTGTAGTCCTTTGCACCAACTGAGCTAATATTGTGTAGTTAATCCATGTCTGTAGGGTCTTGTAGGAAAGGCATAGTGGAAAATGTGGTTGACATAAAATTTGAACAGTTGCTTAGGTATTGCAAAAACCTTTCTTGCCTAACGTTGCTGCTTCTGGAGAGACTGAGCACTCTGTGCAAGTCGGTCAGTGTGTCTTTAGGAATGGAACATCTCAGCAGCCATGTGAGTATTGTCTTAGGACTTGCCTTTTCTCTAGGCCTCATCTTTGCTGCACCTAAAACCCAGGTGGCCCAGACCCATAAACTTCCAAGCAGCTGCTTAGGAGAGCCATAGCATGTGTTGGTACAATAGTTGTCTTGCATGCTGTTTACAGAAGGTGAAACAACTGAATACATTCTTCATAAGTAGACAAGAAATGTTTTATATCTGTTGAAGTTGTAGATGGGGTCTTGGTGTTGGCAGTCATTGTCAATGTACCACTCCACAGATGGAACAGCTCCTTCATCACTCACTCCCAAGTGTGCCTTCTGCCAGGCATTTGTTTTGGGCTCTCTGTGTGTGCTTATCATTCTCTCAGTTTCATTGGTAGTGCCAGTTGTTCAAGTTGAGCACAGCAGAGCATCTTTATCTCTCAATGAAGAAATTCAGCCTAGTTCCCTGTCTCTTTTGCCATTCTCTCTTTTTTTAACAATTTTCAGATACTGCTTTTTGTACTTTTTCAGTCCCTTCCTCTTAGCTATCCAGCTATCCCCAGAGAAACTGTGAATAACAGTAATTAGAAGGCTTCTGTGCTATCAGCACCCCCTTTATAAATCATGTCTGTTATGTGAATGGCTGCACTTAGAGGTGCAGCCTTTATCCTGTTGCAAAAATGAGACATATTTCTTAAACTTTTCCCCCCGTAATTGCTGACATTTCTGGGTGGGGTCACAGTGTGTGAGTGGAGGATTGACAGAGAAACTCTAAATTACCATTTCAGACTTGGTCTTCTTGAGGTGGTGAAAGGGGTAGTATTTTTGCCTGAATAGGTGAACAATAGGTAGGATAGATGACCCTCTGCTATCAGGGTGGATTTGATGAGTGACTTGTCCTGTTTTCCAGGTCTCTTGCTGCTAGAGAGGAATTAGAAGGATGGTTGTCCTTCTGAAGTTTCGTGCATTTTTGAGGGAAGTGAGGGGGAGAGAGAGAGGAAGAAGATAGTCTTGAAACCAAAATCTGACCTACTTCTGCTTCTCTCCACAGCTGCCAAAAGCCTGCTGAACAAGAAGTCAGATGGAGTGAAGGTAAGTTCTTGCTTTGCCATTTCACTGTCCCTCCCACCATCTGAGCAGAAGGCAGCCACTCTCTCCGGTGCCCCTCCCCTTCCAGGGTAAAACTACAGCCCTGTCCTGTGGCTGGGATTGCTATAATCAGTGTCTTGTTATGGAACCCTGGGTGGGACCTTAGTGTTCCTTACATGCATAACTAGCTAAGTGCACTGTTGCAGCAACAGGAATTCCTTTTTCCCTTTCTGACGTGTATGGAGAACTAGTCAGCACTGGATTAGAAAGACCAAGTTGTGACACATGCCTCTGGCTGGTCTGTTCTGTTCAGTGCTTCTGACTATGAAAATTGCACAGAGCAATTGTGAGTGACTGATGATATACCCAGCAGACCCCATGGAAGTTTCTTTGTCTACTTCCTTGGACAAATGCTGAAGGTTGAGCTGGGAAGAAGGGTGGGGAAGGAGGAGCCTCCAAATGTTCATGTTTGGACAGAATGGAATCTGAATATTGTGTTATGGGTTCAGTTCATGTGCCTGAAGTTGAGGCACTCTCCTGTTCCCTTCTGAAGGGAATTACTTTTTCCCCACTTCAGTGTCACTCTTTGTGTTGCATGGTCATCATTTAACTCTGGAGGTCGCACAGGCCCTTGCCAAGGCTCTGTTGTTGCAGGCAGCGGCCCTTTACTATCTGGTACTGGAGGAGATACAATTCTAGGCTAGAGCACAGTTCTCCCCTAACTGTTCTGAAGGATAATCGTCCTCCACATGGGAAAGAAGAGTTGGGTTTATTTGTTTGCATTTTCCTTTGAAGTCCAAACCTTTCTCCACAGCTGCTACGTGGAACAGTTCATCTCCTGATTTAGCACTGTGGCCAGTGTTCATTCTCCCCATGCTGGAGGTCTGACATTCACACTATAGGACCAGCATACTTGTTTTCTCCTGAGCCCTTTTCCATTTTAATGGAAAATGTGAGCCCTTTGTTCCCAGAGGGCTTACAGTACAAGCAGGCTGCTGGAAAAAGAGGTGTTTTCTGAAGAGTTGTGTTTGTTTTGGGGTCTGCTCTAGTGAAACATGCATTCTTACAGTTCTGCAGTATTCTGCCCTATTGACATCCAGGTTTTGGGGTTTCATTACTTTTTGATCAAAATGCTCTGTGAAAGTGCTGTTCTTGCCCTAGGGCTCTTGTCTTTGAAATGTGCCTGTAAGAGTGAGTTTTTGGCCATTGCACTAGCCTGCCTCTTGTAGAGACATGCATTGAACACATGCACAGTAATAGAGCAAGTATGTTAGAGTTGTTGCATCTGTTGATATTTAAAATATTACAGTAGAATTCCAGTGGAATAAGAATGGATTATCCCAAGTGTTGTGAAATGTGAACCAACAGGTGCTTGCCTCATCCCAATGAGGCACGGAATAAGTAACTGGAAAAACAGCAGGGATCAACATGTCTACATAGTTTTGTTCCCTGTCTAGAAAAAAAAAAAAAAAGGCTTTCTTCTTAGGATTCTTGATTTCTAACAAGCTTTCAGGGACTGTCACATCTTGGGTTAAAATATTCAAAAAATGGACAAAGGATGTGCACGTAAATCTTGAGGTACAACTCCCTGGTAATGTAGTTACAAGGAGACCCTGTATGTTAGAACCTTCCAGCTCCGCAGAAAGCTTGTGGTGTTTGGTTCATGGAGTACACAATGTCTTCCTCTGTGAAAAGGGTAATTCGGGATTTACTTTTCTTCAGCCCTTTGCAGTATATGCCGTTCCTCGTATGCGTAATTGAATACTTTGATAAAGTGGAAGGTGCATTAGAGAGTATAGCATTCTCTGTTCATGGTGAATGAGATTGTTCTCTGGAAACCACTGCTTCTGCGGGACACTGGAGACCTGAATCAAGAGTCTGCATGCAGCTTCCTACCTCCAAAGCGTTACACCAGTCTGGCGTTGCAGTGTGAACCCCAGCGTTGTCCATGAGGTGCATTGCTCATGTTCACCCTGGGCTGAGGGCCCACAGGAGAGGTGTTTAAGCTTCCCATTTTCCCTAAATGGTGTCTATCTTCAGGTGTGGATTTTGAGTCCACGTTTCTGTAAGTGTTAAAACTCAGAAATAATTCATGTGTTTCTTATTAAAGCTCCTGTTTTGAGTTACTCTTCTGCTCAGTAATAAAGACTTTTAAAAATACAAGTTTTTTTTACCCCAGTGCTAAGCTTGGACAAGATAGAGAGTGCATGATGGTCTGTGTGTGTTTGTAGGACATCCTTGTCACCTCTGTTGGAGGATTTCTGTTTCTACATGCTTATCTCTTTCCTTGCCCTACTGTAGTGGGCTGTATCCCATTAGTCATCCCATAGAAGTGTAGGCTTTTACCGTATCCATTTGCTTATTGGAGCAGTACTGGCCCATTGGCTGCTGGGCACGGTCTTTGTGCTGGTCACTGTCTGCTTGGTGGCCTCACCATTGTGACCAGCATACTTGTCATGTGTTGCTCCTTATGCAGGAAACTTGTCATTTTAGCTCCACTCACTTTCTCACCCTGTATAGTTCTGACAAACAACTTGGGCCAGTGTCTGGTTGGGGTAAAGAGCATCTGGTCTTACTTGTGGCAAACAATGATTTTCTGCCCATTGCAGTAGTGCAGAGCACAAATACCGTGGGTTGAACATTAACCAGATTTTCAGCTTTGTGGTATCCTTTTCACTCCCACTTCCTATATAAATTATTCTACATCAGATGTAGGTTTTGAACAAGCAGTGCATGCTGCAGTTTTAACTGTAGTCTGCTGCTGACCACATGCCATCTGGTTAGGCTGTTTCTCATGTTTCCTCCAGATAAGAAGACTGGTTTGTTTGATGATTGAGTTTTCTGTTTGTCTCTTACAGCCTTCTTGGAAATCAACTCTTCATGGAGATTTGAGAGAAAATGTGTTTCAGTTTCTTCATTGGTTTTATCTGATCCAGGGTTACTATGCAACATAAGA
Organism: Picathartes gymnocephalus; assembly: GCA_013390045.1. NCBI lineage: Eukaryota > Metazoa > Chordata > Aves > Passeriformes > Picathartidae > Picathartes > Picathartes gymnocephalus. Next base: position 199,146 of record WEKY01050492.1, read on the forward strand.
CTGTTGTCGCAGATATCCACAAAGTAAATAAGAATGGAAAGAGTATTTCTTCCATAAATAGATTATTACACCAGTGTAAGACTTAATGTCTTTAAAGACATTGAGAAAAAAGCACCACCAGTTTGTGTTAATTGACATTCTGTTCAGGCTAACTTTTTTGGCTGGTATTTAGAGCTGTCTGTGCTAGAATTCTGCATTGTTTGACAAGTGTAGTAGGAATTTCTATTACACATATTACACAAACTTCAGTGAGACATATACATCTTTCTCATGCTTTATTCCCAATAAATGCATGAAAATGCTTGTTGGTGAATTTCTGTTGCAAGGTACAGCATGTACTTGCTGACTTAGCATAAAGGAGAGAGGAATGATTTAATAGTCATACGTGGTGATATGAGCATCTAGCCTGAGTTGTGTTGAGCTGATATGTTAAAAAAAAGGCACAATTTTTATTTCTCTAGCAATAGGCTCAAAGCCTTCCCTGAGGAAAGTTTAGCACTAAAGCAGTGAGGATGCGTGTATTTTACTTGGATCAGACAATTTTGGAAGGCAGTGGGAGAAGCTTAAATCAGGAGAGGAGGACAGGAAAGAAACTTATTTTTAATTTCAGTCCTAGTGTGTCTACACTGGGGTAGTTTTGATACATTTCCTTGGATATGACCCTCTCCTCTAGCAAATTTCCTTCCAAATTTTATTTGAAGCCTTCCTGGTTTTCATTTTGTACTGTTGCTTCTATTTCAAGTACTAATTCTGCTAATTGGTAGATATTTCATCAGCTTGGCACTTGAGAACTTTTCCATTATCTTAAATAATGAATGATTTAAACTGCCTTGAATCTTAAATTCTGCCTGCTCACCAAACCTTTGTAGTGCTGCACTCACTTTCTTCAAGCAGAATTTGGATCCAAGCTGTTGGAGTAGCAGCAGGAAGGTCCAAGTTTTATCCCCAAGGAATATGCTTTTCTACTTTCAAATCCAGAAAGTGGGGCTAGAAGATACTGAGTGACAAGTTGCAGAGCCATGTAAGGTACCACATATCTTGTGGTCATCACTGTAGGTCCCAGGTATTTTTTTAAGATTCTAAATTTATGAGCGACACTGTGCAGCTACCATTTTAAAATTTACTTTAGATAGTTTCAAATCAAATTTATTTTCTTTCTTGTTCCCCTTTCTGACTGTAATCTGGAGTTTCCTTCTACTGCAAGGTGAGAGAGGGTTTAAGGAGTGGGCTGGGGCGAACACCTGGATGAAGATTAAGGACACTTTATGCTGAGTGTCCTTCCTCTAAGCTTATCAGGGTCTGGGCTTCCTGTAGTTAGTGTTTCAGTCCTATTGCTGATTTTTTTTTTTTTTTTTTTTTTTTGTCTCTGGACAGCACTTCAAAGGGTTGTGTTCCCTTTTTTCCAAAGGGATATTTCACTTCCTGCTGGTGTGAGAGGCTGTGTGTGTTTCCAGTTGTACCAGGGCCTGTAAGACCCATTTCTGTAATCAAAAATTTTTAATGTGCAAAGTGTTATTTTTAGTTAAGCATGTAATTGTAATTATTTTAAAATTGGTCCTTCTCTAAGCTCTTTGCCAGTTTTTTTTTTTCTTTCTTGTTTATTTCTGACCACTTGGGTTTGTGACTAAGTGTTACAAAATTGTATCAATAATGTTCCGCAGGCCCACTGTAACACTCTATGTAGGTATTAAATTGTGGAGTATCCTGTGAGATGCAGATTTTAACAGCATTCACTTTCAGTGCTCTGCAAAGTCTGTTGATTTTCTACCTTATGTCTTTCTGCCACATGCACTCTGTTTTCTTTCCCAATAAAAGCTGAATAGCACAGCTGAAAGGAGAACTCAACTGAAAGAGTAAAAATCCATTTATTTGGTTTAACAAGGTTAATGTTTTAAAATCTGCCCTATATATTATATAACTGCAAACAGGTACCAAATACCATTTGTTCTGCTGTTTGTAAGAAATACTGCAGTAAGTGTACATTTTATGCCTGATGTGTACCAACTTTCCCTGCCCTTTTCTCAGTAAAGAGTGTGTGGGGAGGGTAGGATGCTCTATAAACTGGCATGGCTGCTGGGAAAGCAGTTGGTGCAAGCATGCCTTAAACAGAGAAGGCACAGTAGCAAGGTGAAGCAACCTATAAAATCTGCAAGGGTCAAGTAACATTCATGCAGTGACCAACAGGAGTTAATGCTCCTATCTCCGCATCTGGACTTGTTACAATGTTAAAGCCATACTGTTTAAGGATTGTTGATGGTGAAGCTAAACAGAGAGAACCCAAGTTCACCTGAACAGCAGAGTTTTGTGCTGAACTGTGTTATGCAAGATATCTGGGGAGTGCTTCAGATCTGTTTAAGTGCTGACATCCAGTAGCACATTATATCCACCTTTGATGCATTCCGTTTTTTCACTGCATTGTTGTAATGCCTGGAAACACCAACTAAGATCAAGGGTCTGTGTGCTTAGCTAGTTGTGGCTAAGCACAAAATCCTGCCTCTTAGCTTACAATTTAAATAGACAAGCTGACAAAAGGGCAAGAGAGAGGACGGATTGACGAAGATTAAATTATTTGCTCAGCATCACACAAAAGGGCTAAAGCAGAAGTAGAAATAGGACCTCAAATTTGCTGGTTCAAGATTACTTTCACTATGATGATACTGCCTTTAGTTCAACATTTTTTTCCTACCTTAAATTGTGAAATGACTATTCTCTCCATAGGAGTATGAATTGCTGCAAGCACGATATTTTAACATAAATACTGTCAGTGTTGGGCTGGGGGAGAACTGCATGTAGAAGGTAGAAACACAAAAAACTGTCATAAAAAAATAGCCATGTCAAGTTTCCAGGACTGTGAATGGGACCTTGCTTGGAGTTACTCTACTTGTTATAGTATGTTTTACTATGTGTTGTGGAATGATTTACAGTCACCATTTCTAGTATTGCTGCCTTGCTGAAGACTGTGATTCTTCAGGTTGTCTTCTGTCACCTGCTGACTTCTGTTGATTGTTACCTAAAGCAAGACTCTTCTTAAGTTTCACTGTAGAGAATCTGCTCCTCTTTCAAGATGAACACCTAAGATTCACACACATGATAAAAATAGAATTGTAACACACATTAATCCCTAGGTTTGTTGTCTATACTGCTTTGGGAGAATGTTTTGTCACTCAGGTGTAGGAAAACCCGTAAAGTGATCAGTGAGGTACTTTACCATAGGCTGTCTGCCTTTAACAATTTTTTTCGTTCCCTGGGACATCTCTGCACTGCCTAGTAGTTCTTAGAGATATATCTGTGTTATGGAAGGGAAAGAGAACTCCATAACTAAACGTCTGTTCTGTTATTGACTTTGCTAAGTTCCAGTCACATTACAAGAACAAAAAGCTTTGCTCACTCAGCTAGTCACCTTGGGAAGGTAACATAGATGGTTCTGATGCAGCTGTTAAGATGTAGTGGGAGATTGATCTGGTTTTAGTAACTTCCTTGTATATGATTTGACTTAATAAGTTTTGATGCTTTAGCACTTACTGCCAGTGCCTCATGTTGGCATTATCTAAGCTGTCTTGTGTTTTAGTAGTACTTTCATGCTCTGGTCATAACACAGACCTCACTCACTTTTTATACTGCCAACCTAGCTTTTCTTCCCTGTGTTATTGTAGTAGCCAGTAATAATGTGCTTTCTGGGATTTCTACCCTACATCATGCCCTGTAATAAACTAACACTTTTAAATTTAGCTTGTACTGTCATTAAGTTCTGATCTGTAGAGGGTTCTGTTTCTTCCTGTGTCAGTGTTACTTGTGCCTCTGTATAGAGGGGGTGTTTTTCTGCATGGCTTGGTTGATTCTTTCAATATTGAACCTTTTGCTTGTATCTTAACATTTTCTATCCCTTTTTCTTTTGTCACTTACTGGAAATCTATATGAATTTCAAACGAGACTGTCTGTCTTAGAGACAGGTTTACCTCAGTATCCATATAGTCTCTTTTTATCCACTGCATTTACAGGATACATTAAAAGTAAAAACAGAAGTTTCTCATTGGTGTGAATTTCCACATTTCCCAGTTAAAAATTCCCTGTTGTGTTGGGATACAAAGATTTCTCTGGGTTGTTGGCAGTCTAAGCATTGTATTCATGCACTGGTAGTACATGCTGTTTTAGCTCTAGCTTGAGGAAAAGCCTATGGAGAAGTTAAAATGTCCTGAAAGAATATGAGAGGAAACACAAATTTGTAAACCATGTAATGGCAAGCCCTATGTTGTGCCTCCATGAAGTGGATGATTCATGAGCCAAATGCTGAACAGATCAGAGTCTGTCTGTACTGGAAATGAAAATCAGATGAGGCAGAAGCTTTGCTAGTTGGAGTCTGTTCATGCAGTGGCTATGTGATTGTGGACTGTATGGTGTGATTAGGAATGTGGTTCTGAGTATGAGGTGAACATGGGCACTTCTGCTTTCAAAGACATGCCAGTCTGTGTGTGTGCTGGAGCTCTGATGTGAGGACAGCAGGGATGAAGGCAATATTCAAGGTAAGAGCTGTGAAAACTCAGTAATGCGTATGAAGTGAGGAGGTACAACTCCATGGCCTGTTCTGTGTTCACAGGCTGCTCCAGGGGGTGCTGTGGTAGCATGCAGGAGTCCAGAGCTACAGAACTGAGCCCACACCATCGTGGGTTTTGTCTGGGGTGTGCTGTCCTCCACCACTCTGTGGACTAGACTGTAGTAAGCAGCAGAGAAAGAGCCTAGTTAGGAGAGGGGAGGATGGAAAAAGTACATGGAGACAGCAAGGGGAAGGCGTAGCATTGTAATGCTGAAAGACCTGCCAGGCTCAGCTTGGACTGGATGACACTAAGAGTTTAGTGAAAGAGGAGGGAAGTGCCTGCTGAGCCGTGTTTACTGGAGAGTGCAGTTTGGTGTGAAGGTGTCTGAAGATGACTGAAGATGCCATTAAACAAGAGTAGAGTCCAAGAAGGTTGAGTAGTGTTTGAATCTGTTTGTTCTTCTCCCAGTATCTGAGAGTGCAAAATGTTCTGGCTATTGAGTGCTTCTGTCTTACTTGTTTGAACATTAGTGCACCTTACCTGTCCAATCAGCCCCAAATTCTACGTGAGGGAGCCTTTTTCCTCCCCATGCTATGCACAGAAGTTCCTTCTTCTTTCTTTAGCCCCTGCATGTGCCTTTCTGTTGTGCCCTTCTCCCTACCCTCTAATTTGAGTTGCAAACACACCTCTGCATCCTCCAAATGTGAACACACAGTGGGGTTCTACCTACCTCTTCAGTTTGGCTGGGGAAGCTGCCCCATTTTCTGAGGTGGGAGAGCACAGAGAGACATCGCCTTGTATCCCGCATCTTGTGCATATATATTGCTCTCTCTTTTTCTCTCCTTATATCGGTGTGTGGGGCACCTATATACTGACATCAGTGTTTGAGGGGATGGGGGCCTTCATGCCCTTTCCCCTGGTGTGTAGTCATGTGCTTTAATGGTGACTTCTCTCTCTGTTCCTTTTTTCTGTGTCTGTGCATTTTTGCTGCTGCTTATACCTGCCTCAGGGGAGCATTATTGGCAGGGGGCCCTTGCTGGCACACTAATGTGTGAATAGTTTCTGTGCTTTTCTTCTCATCTCCTCTCTTCCCTTCTCTTTCCCTCTCTCAATGATGTGTCCAGAAAAGGAAGTCGAGCTCCAGTGTGCATTTGATGGTGAGCACCTCCCGTAAGCTGCCTGTGATTCGTGCCTCCGCCATTGTCCATGCCATGCACGCTCGGCTTGTGCTCATCACATAGCATGTCCATGCAGGGGGGTGGCAGGGGGATCAGTGTGCACTCAAGGGTCCATGTCCTCACAAAAAGGGCTCTGTGATCCTCTGGCCACATACAGCTCCCATTTTGTGCAGAAAATCCAGCTGCTGGCAACGCAGTTTAACTTTGCCTGCTCTGAGTGTGGAACAAAAAAAGGCAGTGGTTCTCCTGGGCTCAGCAGAGCAGGTGTGTGCCTTGCCCAGACATGAGGCTTTGTTATTCTGGTGCAGAGGTGCCAAAAAGAGGAACAGGTGCTTTGCCTGGTGTTGGTGCTGTCATCCTTGATAGGAGCCTTGCAGTGTAGAACAAACTGGGAGTCATTCCAAATGTGGCAGAGACTGATGGGGCTCCACTGTTCAGATGAAATGTGTGGGCACAGCACCACTGGGCAGCTCATAGCTGCTGGTCACTTCTTTTTTTAGCATACTCACTGAAAAGGTTTATCAGAGCCTTTATAATCCAAAATTTCCTTTTGTCCTGATCTTGTTTATGTATCCCAGCATGACCAAATACCCAGTAACTGCCTCCCCTCTCCTGTTCATTTCCTTTTTCATCCATCAAGGTGTTTGACATCTTTAGAGTTTGTTAAAAAAATAACAAATCCACTCTCAAGGGTCCAAAGAGGAAATTGGCCAGTGTCGTATTGTCAGGAGTCATACACAGCCCAGTGACACGCTTTGACACCAAGATATGAACAGTAACTAAAGTACAACAATCAGTTATTGTATTACCTCCTATGCACAGAAAAGTAACAGAAAAGATTTCTCCCCTGTTTCAGGTAGAAGCGGGAATATTACAGTACCAAGAAAGCAGAATAATTGTTTTTGCATTACTACCTGGAAGATATTTCTCCTCTTCCTCCTTCAGTGATATCTTAAAACTATGTTTAAAAACCCACAAAAAAAGTAATCCCAAAGTACTGCATTGAAAATCTGATGTGAGTGACTAACTTTTCACCAGCCCTGTCTTTATGCGGGGTAGAAGTTTACTGTGCCTTTCTTGCCCTTCTTTTTTGCCCACTGCCAGCAATACTTATATTCCCTTTGCATGTTGTTTTAAAGCAGCTGGGATATGTAAACCATGTAAGCATCAGCCTCTGAAAACATGGAAGCAGTGAAAGTGGCTGAATAACCAAACAGAGCCCATGTGTTGGTAGTTACTTTCTTTTAGTTGGTTACCTGGGAGTCCCTACGATATGAGCACTGGTCTGTTTTCTTTCTCTTGCACCCTCTGTGTTGTTCGTGCCTGTCTGTCTGTCTCTTGTTGAGCTCAGGAAATGTTGCCAACTGCTGTGCCAAAACTAATCGTGTTACAGATCTTTAGAAGGGCCTGGCACATTTTTAGGTGAATTGGCGTATTTTAACTTGAGTTGTACAGAATTACCAAGGATTGTACCCTGGCCAGTGACTGATGTTGGCTGGCAGCAGGGGTTAAGGAGGGGTAAGAGTTGACTGTGCTGCCTGCACCACTGAGAAGGAAATGCTAGCATTTTCCAGGGAAGGGCAGTTGGTTAGATGGCCACATACCATGAGTGTGTGCAGGAAGCTCAATATGTCAGATACCTTCCTTCACCTGAGAAAGAGCTGTGAAAAATGTGTAGGCTAAGCTGCCTCTAATTTCATTGTGACTCTATCCTGTAGTAAAATGCTGTCCAATTCTGGACTAGCAGAAATGATACTTGGTCTTCTTCAGCCCACTGGCTGGGGAAGAATATGCTGGGTGAACTGGGTGCTCAGTGCAGCCTGGAGGGTAGGCTGTGTGCTTTGGGTGTGTGGGGGTTTGCACTTTATAAGGCAGCATAACACACCTAACAGGCTGATGTCAGCTATTTTTTGGAACAGTGGCTTCCTGGATGCTTGTTTAGGTTTTGGTTGGGTTTTTTATCATTTGGACTTAGTTATAAAGCCTTCCAGAACACTGAAATTATTTTTGTATAGCTTCTTTCATGCTAATTTTATCTTCTTATCCCAGTGGACTAAAAAGAATGGGTTACATTCCTCTCACTGGAAGAGGTTTAGAAGGTAGTTCTCTGCATTAGGATCACTGTTTCTGAAGAAGTACAAGAGCCTCAGTGCTGTGTGGAGAGGTGGACCATTGTCAGAAGTTTGATTGTGTTTATGCCACAAAATGGCTTGGAATTAATTTTTTCAGGTTGATCTGCTCCTCTTTGACATCCACAGTGACCTGTCATCTCTTCTGCCATCAGGCTGGAAATACATGCTTAAAAGAAAACTTTTGGAAGGCCAGAGTCTTAGGACAATACAGGGATGTATAGAAAGAGGCAGCAAACAGTAATTTCTGTGGTGTTTCTCCTTTCTTAGCTTGGTGTTTGAGTGTATATGTCCTTTTTTCCCCCATGGACTTTAAATAAGCAATTTCTGCCTCCCCCTCTTCTACTTCCTCCCCTACCTCCACTTGCTCCATCTTCCTCTTTTGTTTCTCCACTCTCCCTCTCCAAAAGGGATAGTTAAGCCAAGACATGTTGCTTGTGAAGAAAAACTGAGTTATTAGCAGGTGTTTGTTGTAAGTCTCGGTCTTATACGATCTGTCACTGATTGACGTAATTATATCTTTGGCACATGTTTTCCAGCTTAGCATTTGACTTCTGCATTCTTTGTGGTGTTTATGGTGTGGTGATGAGGGCCTGATTTGCAGTCTGAGTTTGCGCTCCCTGGGTGGGACAGAGAGCCACTGCAATGAGGGCACACTAGAGTGAGCTCCCATTGGGTGCCTAGATCTGTAAGCTAAGGAGTGTGAGTGAGGCTCCTGCAGTGCCAATTTTGACTTTGCTGCTGGCCTCTAGCAGTGAAAGAGATGTAGCCTGGTGTGGGGGTCACGTGGGCTGGCTTTGTGGGCTAGGAACTCTGTACTTATGGACACAGGTTTGGCTCGTTCCTGACGTACATGACTCAGTGGGATGATTCTTTTTGGCAAGCTGGTGATGGCCTCACTGTTGTGCTGTGTGGATGCAGGAAACGGAGATTTTATTCTTCTACCACAGCTACAAGAGAGTCTGAGGAGGGGAAAGATGAAAAGCTGCTGGGCACCATCCAGAGAACTTCCTACTTGTGGAACTATATGGCCTTTTCCATATGTCCCAGTCCCATTCCATTCCATATTTTGGTCCTGAAATCTCTTTGTTCAGGTCACAGGAGGGATACAACACATCATACATCATCTTCTCTCTACCTGTTCTAGGGCTGACACACTTTTATTTGGATCAATAGATTCCCTGGAACTCTCAGCATTATCACATACCTAGAACTATTTCTGTACACTTTGGGATACCTCGGACTTGACTCCCATTTGTGCCCTGTTTGAGACCATGACTATTGTGTGTCTCTCACTTCTGTAGTCTCTTTCTCTCGGGACAGCTGCCATCTCTCATTTTCCTTCAACAGATATTTTTGTTAGTGCTCATTGCAGGATTCTCCCCACCCCTTTGGGCTGCTGCCTTTTTGCCCTCTGTTTTCCTTCCTTATAGCTCTAACAGTCCGTTCACATTTGGATTTTGGTACATCCCTTACAACTTCTATTGCCTCTGGGGGAAGGATGATGTCCAGCAACCCAGGCAACATTCCTCCTTCCTCCCTCTTCTTGGTGATTGAGCCTGTGGGGAAGGGAGGGTCTGAGGAGATGGTTGGGGTTGAAGCAACACTGTTATTTTCTTGCTGCCTCTGCTGCCCAGCAGGGGAACTAAAACCATGTTTTTCTGTCTCAGCCACAGAGCAACAACAAAACCAGTATAGTAAGCACTGCAAAAGAAACACCCCCAGTGCAGACGTCCATGGTATCTTCCCCAACCACTATTTTTTTTCCTGTTTGGTTTAGTTTTGATTCTGTCCTCTCCCCTTCTCCCCCCAAACCCCTTCCCGAGTGCTGCTTGTGCTGCTGTGTTTCAGCTTATGTTTTGGCTTCGTTCTGTCTGTGTCCCTGTGCTGCTGTGGGGCTTGATCACAGCCTCACAGGCTTTGGGATGGGGTTGCTGAGCAGAGCTGTGGTTGGATGTGGGGATCGCAGCTTGCCTGGACTTCCCCGTGTGCCACCCCTGTATGGTTCTGTGTGTCCCGTTCAACTGTTCCTGCTGGCTTTGGGGAGGATGGTTTTGAAGAAGAGTGTCAATCTCCATCCACTCTCCAACACTCAGGAAATGGAGGATGGACTTCAGGACACCAGAGAAGAAAGGGCAGACAAAGGGTTTTTAGAAGAATCCTTTGCTGGCCTATTCGGCCTGCTCAGTTGAGTAGCTGATCTCCTGCAGCTCACTGCCTTGCTGGGCTGGCATTTTCTGTTCGGCATGTGTGCAGGCTCTACACTGCCAGTACAGTGCCAGTGCCAAGTAGATTGAATGGCACAGCTTGGGTGTGTGGCCTGCCTCAGTACCCGTGGAAGATGAGGCAGCAGTGCAGCAGGTGGCAGAGGCAGATGGGTGAGTGTACAGCACTGCCCAGCACTGTCCCTGATGGCCTCGCTGAGCCACCCAGCAAGAATGACAGCAGTGGGAGGAGATGGTGCAGGATCCTGAAGTCTTGTCCTGGTAATGAAAGGATGAGTGCAAGAACTAGTTAGCATCCATAGGCCTGGTAGCTGCTCTTTGTTGTCTGTCTCTGAAGAGTTGATTTGGCATTTCTGGGGTGTGGGAGGGTGGGATTTGGTGTTGGGTTCTTTTGTTGTAAGATAAAGGATTCTTGGGACACTTCATAATTTTCTGCTTTCCTTTCACTAGCTTTGTTCATGATGTTTTTGATATTGAGAGAGCCTTTCTAAATTATTAAATATGGCTATTATTGAAATTGGAGCTCATTTCAGAGACTTTTAGAAAAATGTGCCTTTTTTCACAGTTCCTTAGCAACTCCTGAGAGGCATTGAGGTGGTCTGGCTCATCCTTTTTTTTATTATGGAAATTATGAATGTCCCTTTTTTAGGGTAAAATACCCAGCAACCGTTCCAGAAAACTGGGAGACAAAGACCCCAGCCCAGTATTATCCTTTTTTCCCCCACTCTCCTCTTCTGAAGCATCTTCCAGTGAGGATGCTGCTGAGGGGTCACTGCTTCATGAACAGCTGCAGAGGATGCAGCCTGGCTGCTTGGTTGCCCCCTGGTGTCTGTGCCAGTCTGGTTCACTGGAAGCAAATTGGGAATTAGGGGCAGTTGCAGGGAAGCTGGGGGCTTTGTCTCCTTGTGACTGTAGCTTTTAGTGCAGCCTCTCTCTTAATGAAATCTGTGTAGGAAGTGTGTGCGCACGCACGCAGGTACACGTGTGCTGTTTGGAGTTTGTGATTTGATTTTATTTTTTTAATGTTAGTCACCTTTTCTCCACTTGCTGGGGAGTGAAAGTAAATGAAAGAATGCTTTGGAACTAGAGTTTAATGATTCTTCATCCTTTCCTAGGAGCCTCAAACAACTGTTGTCCATAATGCTACAGATGGCATAAAGGTAAGGGATGGGAGTGTTGCCAGAGAAACCTCTGCTTCTCTCTTGTTCTTGTCTTCGTGTGTCTTAATTCAGTTTCTACCTTTACAATGTCTGGTATGTAGTAGCATGCTCCTGAATACTGCTGGCAATAGACTAGGAGGGTTGTGTTACATGGCTGTGGATCTCTGAAAGAGGCTGAGTAAAGACAACTGTTCAGATACTAACACATCTTTGCTATTGTGGTGTATGAACACCACTCTCTTTCGTATGTGGGATGGAAGAGGAGATATAGGCACTTAGGCCTTTTTTTTTTCTTCTGCAAATGAACACTTCCTCTGAGAAAGCCTAGGAGCCCTTCTTTAGCTTCTTGTGGGTATTCTTCCAAACAGAAGCAACTCTCATTAGATTTCATTTGACAGAGTTGGATAACTTCCACACTTGTAAAAGTTCTGGGTTAACGGCATGAACATGCAAAAGCTGCGCAGCGATGCTGTTATGTTTTGCTTTGTATTTGGCCTGCTTACATCCAAATCTTCCTTGTATCATCCTCTCCCTTCCATCCCTGCCAACGTTTTTGTGCTTTTCCCCATTTTTCTTCACAAAGAAATCAAACTATTTGCTCATGTTCCCAACTGTTGATGCATGATAATGCTCTGTTCTGCCATGCAGGGTTCCACAGAGAGCTGTAACACCACAACTGAAGATGAGGATCTGAAAGGTAGGTATTTTGCCTGTAATTTCTAATACAGTTAAGTGTAGGCAAGGGATTCTAAAGATTCAATCATTGCCTTGAACTAGCTTCCCAGAAGTCTGTGTCTGACTCAGTTCATAAATTCGCCATGACACTGTCATTCCTGTCACAGTGGGACTGTGCATTGGGGAACCGTCTGACTTGGCCTCTGTGGTATATAAACACTGAGCTAGTTTGTTTTTGTCTCAGAGCTGGAATTCTTTTCTTGCATATATCATAATCTGTTCATCTCCAGTCCATTTCTAGGTGTGGAAAATCCGTACCAGTCCCTTGAGGTTTGGACTCTGCTTGTGTTTTGTGCTTCCCTGTAGATTACAGGGAGTTGAAACTCTGTTACTACTGAGTCTCCCTTTTCACCCCTTTCTGGGAATCTGTTTTGTGACATGCAAAGACTTCCATTGTTACTTTTCTCTTTGGGTCTATTTTTTTTCTAAGATGAAGATCATTCTCAGCCTGTTGTCATTGACTGAGATATCAGTAGAGGGAGAAAAGAGATTTCATGCCTTTAAGTGACCATATTATAAATATTATGTGCTTGTAAAACTCTTTAGATGAAGGAGCTCCAAGTTCCATATCTGCTCATGTTGTTTGAGCAGCTGTCTTTTGTGGAACCTCCCTAACGAAGCACGAGGAGACATTTTCCTGAATAAGCAAGTTTGGGATGGGTGAATGTAGTTTGCATTCTGAGGCAAATGTGTTAATAGCTTGCATTTTGAGGCAGAGGTATTCTCATTCTCCCTGTAGCTCATCTAAGTTACATATCCAGGGAAAAATCAGTGCTGACCCTGTGATAGAGCAGCAGTGTCACCTCTGTCAGCGGGGTAGTTCCTGATGCTTTTCCCGTGGCCTGTCACAAGCTGCTGGCCTCTCTTCTGAGGAATCACAGGGAGCAGAAACGAATGCCAGTGAGTGAATGAGCTCTGCAATACAGATTGTTTCAGATAAGACCTGGCCTCATCACAGGGCAGTGTTCTAGCTCCCACCTTTTTACCAAAGAGTAATCCATGGTTTAAGAACCTAGCTTTGAGTGATGGCAACCGGATGGGTTTCGCAGTGCGGTAATAAATTTGATTTATCATCTCTGCTGGATAGCCATCCAGAACACGTATTTGTCCAGAACCTTGTCTCCTGTGGCACTGTTTATTCTGGAGAGATCCCATGGTTGAGCCAGCTGAGCCAATGGGTGTTGTAAGTCAGGAATACAAATACTGCAAGGAAAAGAAGTCTAGGACTGGAACGGAAGGTGGGAAGGAAGGAAGGCAGCTGGTCAGTGTATAGAGTTCTATAGGGCTACATTGCTACAGATGAAAACTGTGTTTTGGTTTATTTGGCAGAAGTTAGAAAATTTCATTATGATTTTAATAGAAGGGAGCATTTGAATGGTGATTGAGAGGGAAAGAGTTTGCACAGTAGTGGTTTGTACTGTGGCCAGCTCTGGTAATTTTAGTCCTCCAGCTTTAAGTGTGGCTGTGTTCACCAGTGTTCCTTTTCCATTCCTGCCCTTCCACCTTTTAAGATAAGCAAGCACTTAAGCAAAACTAAGTAGACCAAAAGGTTTGGGGGTGTTGGAATTCTCTGTGTTCTGCATAGCCATGACTCTCAGAAAAGGGAAGTGCTTGTGCAGTTCCTCTGCCAACTTCTTGTTTTAAATAGACACCAGGATACACAGATCAGTTCTGCTGTGCTGTAGGAGACATTGTCTTTATCCATCAGTGACAGTTGCCTCAGGGATATGTTGTTTCCATTGTGGTGGGGCTAAAGGCAGTGTGTGTCGTAGTTCTTCCCCCACCCCCTGCCCTTGTGTCATTCTAAATTGCACAGCGGGTTCATGTTGTAGAGCCGTCTACTTGGCTTTGCGCTGGAGGATACTCCTGCATGTTTTGTGCCCAGCATTGTGGTTTCTTTAATGTTCTCCTATTTCCTTTCTCTTTTTTTATTTACTGAACTTGCGTGTTTTGTTTGTGTTTGTGTTTTAATTCCCTGTCATGCTAGCTCCCCCTCTCTCCACCGGGGACGGCAGCTCATTGCTTGAAGGACGGAGGCACAGTGAAAGCAAAACACAGACTGAGTCCATGCAGTCCCAGCTTTCTCTCTGTTTCTCAGCCAGTAAGTCCAGGGGTGCAGTGCTTCACAGCATCTTTTTCCCACACCTTCCTCCACCCTTCCCATTTTTCCTTACCTAAGATTTTTCCTTTCCTCAACTTCCTTCCAAAATGTTGATTTTTTCATTTCCAGTACTCCAGAATAAAAAGAAATCATCTCCCTTCCTGCAAAATACCCTCCTTTGCACACTGAAATTTTCCAGACATTTCCTTCCCTTTCTGAAAAAAACTCCTAGAACCTCATCCTAGCTAATTTCATTCCCTTGCTTTCATCTGGGTGAGACGTGGAGTTCTCTGCAGAGGCACTGCCTTTTGGGGTTTCCTTGGGCAAGTCACTGCATCTCTTAGTTTTCTTTGTGGTAAATGGGGTCGGTGGTGCAGGTCTGCTTATGGAGGGGATGCACGAGACTGAATTCAGTCTCACTTGTCAGAACTTCTGAGGACCCCAGACAGGGATGGTGCTCAGAAGTACCAAAGGAACAAAAACCAGTTTTTTCAGACTACTTTAAGGTGCTTTGAAAGGGAGGCTGTGGCTCCTGGAAGACCCCAAAGGATTTTTAAATCCATTGTCAGATGCTTTGAGTGAAAATCCTGGTATAATGTTGGCTCTGGAGAGTATTTGTCTGTTGTGAGCTTTACCTTGAGTGTCTGTCTTGCTAGCTCAGTTAGCTGGTACCATGGTTAGTCTGTGAGTTCTGCCTGATATCTCCTGAATTGGCTACCTCTGTAGAGGACCATGTGGCTGAAAAACTCTGAAAATGAATATGAAAAAAGCTAGTAGGTTGGAGAAAATCTAGGTGGAATTCACAACCTTTCTCCTACACAGACATACTGTACTGGCTGCCTGACTGTTTAAAGTGACAGGAGCATCTTTAGTGTGAGCTGGGAACATCTGGAGCATTTGATTCTGTTCAGGTCAGTCTAGGAAGGAAGGAGCAGGCATGCCCTCTTCTGTCTCTTCCTGTCGTATTTCCCTGGTTTTCTACACACAGCACCAGTATCCGTTACTATGCAGCAGCTGGAGCATCTCTCTTACTTGTTTTTGAAGTAGCTCAAAGGATGTCAGACTGCTGGTTTGTAAGGGGCAATGGGAAAGGTGTTTTGCCTAGCCAGAATGGAAGGGAAATGATCTCTTCTGAAGTCCTTTTTGCTGTGAGCTGTCCATCACTGCTCTCGTATTAAGTCCTTCCTCTTGCTCATAGCAAGGCCCTGCTTGGTACACTGAGAAGTGCCGAATCATTTCTCTGCCAAGTGGGTCAGTGTTCTCCCACTTTGCTTCCCTTGAGATTTGCAGTGATTTGGATGTCCCTAGTTTCTTTAACCCCATCTTGTACTTGCCCTTACGCTGCTCTGTCACTATTCCGACCACTGTTTTAGGTCGCCCTCAAACTTCCTCCAGCATTAGTGTAATTCCTGCTGTGCTTTTTGCACCAGAGCCCGGGTGGCCCCTGCTAAGCAGTGTCTGGCCCAAGTGATGTGACAGAGGCAGGAGAGCATGTAGAAGTTACTGGGATGTGGATGTGTCTGTGTGCCAAGTGGGGCTGGGGCTGTATATGTCTGTACTTCCTCGTTGGTTTTTATTTTACTTTCTAATTTTTGTTTGTTTATCATTTTAACGCTTACATTTGTTTTGCAGCTACACAGTCTTGTGAAGAGAAGCTCCATGCCTGGGACAGCCCAGGGCAGACATTGGAGTTAGAGCGTGCTCGGTCGGAGCCTTTGCTAACGCCAGTAGTTCCCTTTGTACTTAACCGAGCACCGTGTAAGTTAGCAGCTGGGTAGCTGTAGTGGAGTAGTGCAACTCATGCTAGTTACCCTAGATGTAAAGCTCCCTCCTCTCTCCTCCCCTGCCCCTCACCCCGTCCATCCGAGCCGGGCCGGGGCTGAGCGCTCCGAGGCGCGATCGGTCCCGGCGGGAGGCGCGGCCGCGGGCTCCGCGTGCGGGGAGCGGCGCGGGGCGCCGCGCGCAGGGCCGGGGAGCGGGGCCGCCCTCAGCCCGTCCCGCCCGGCCTTGAACGGTGCCCGCTGAA